>RJWH01009953.1:0-19406 GCA_004363575.1 Solenodon paradoxus
CCTTTCTCCAAACCTAAGAAATGACCCATTAGGAACATTTTCCTCTTTACCACCAAATATTCTGAAGTTGAAAATCACCACGCATAGATTCCAAGGCTTTCTTTTTCTTTTGAACCTAAAAATGTTACTGAAGAAAAGAATGCACAGATAACAACAAAATATCACTTCCAACTATAGACAACCTAATACTTTGAAGAAATGGAAGACTAGAGGCTCGCAGTGATTTTCGGCATATCTAGACTCACTTGTTTGTCATAAAAGTCTTACCTTCCTGCCAGTCTTTGAGCTTAATTTCACAGCATATAAGAGGGGCTCCAACTCTCCCAGTAGTATAGTCAGCAACTATGAGGAAAAAAGTAATCAAGATATTAGCATACCACATTTTTGACTTGTTCCAATGTGAAGCCAGGAATACTGGAGTTAGAACCAGAGTCTTAAAAAAATGACAAGAGAAGAGGCCATAGTGAGAAAAGCACAAAACGTCATCATTATTCAGTATTTCAATTTCATAGTTATTGTGGAATAGACTCCAGTGTTGTAACATAACTTTTGTTTCTCATGGCTACCTTTCAGATAATTAAGCACAAATCTTTGTCAAGTGCATTCTGGTGGCTTAGTGGTAAAGTCCAGTCAGTGCAGTCTATGTATATTCCAAGGACCCAGATTTGAGTGCCAGCCAGGGCTAGGAGAAACAACCAAGATGTAAAATTAAATAAGATAAATAACGTGCTTCTTCCTCCACGCTCTTCCTTCCTGTCTGCCTACTCACCTTCATTTCTTCCTGCACCTTTCCTTTCAAAAAAAATCTCTGTCGAAGGAGAACTGGCTCTAGCTACCATTCTCTACTTAGAATTCTGATAAGACACATTTTGGTTGGAATTCCTTCTCTACCACTCATTGATTGGCTGTATACCTTGGGCAAGTTTATTAATCCTCTAAGTTTCCATTTCCTCATTTATTAAATGGGGATAGTAACAGAACCTTCTTCACATTTAGGGCTATGTCGAGAGGATTTCATGAGGTGATATATGGATAGGGCTTAGAAACATTTCCTGGCACAAAGTGTTCAATAAATGTTAGCTGCTATTGTCAAATATGGTAATGATGATGACGATGATTATATTATTCCTTTGTAATTTGCAAATTGCTAGCAATAATCAAGCATTCACTGATAGCATATTATGTTCCTAGTATCATATTAAACATTATGAGGCAAACACATAAAGGATAAGGAGACTCTGCCCTCAATGAGCTTACAAACAAACTACTTGGGAAGAAATGCATGGGAAACATTTTAGATAATATTTAAACACTCAAATGCATGGTCTAGACCAGCGAACACAATAGTCCCTTAGAGATTAGAAAAAACAATGTAAAATGAAATCGTTGGGAAAGACTTATTCAAAGAATTGCCCATTAGAAGATGACTGCACTCAGCAAGAAGGGCATTCCAAGAGAAGGGAACAGGAGATACAGATATGACAGAAAGAATGCCTTTACGAGAAAGAGCGAAAAGACTGGTTTGTCTGGATAAGCAGGTTAGGTGTGCATATATATGCTGGAAGTCATAGAAAGAAATGATGGATACGTATGATTATACCAGATTAAAGATGGCTTGAAAGCTAGACAGTTGGAGGTGGATGTGTCTAACAGACAAGATGAATTGGAACTGAAGGCAGATACAGCAATCGAAAGGTTATTACTTCAGGACAATGTGAAGTAATAAAAGGCTGGATACCAAAGACGGCACTCAGGAGAGGGACCAACTCAATAAAGAATGGGAATATCTAACGAAAGTTAAAGATAGAGTAACAATCAGAAGGAGAATACCACTGAAAAAAATAATCTGGCAATCTTTGTTTTGAGATGTTTGGGATAATGGCATTGACTTGGCTCACCATGCGTTTAAAGTAAAAGTAGGATACTTCAACAAGACACATGACAATTCCCCAGTGTTTTGATATCTAGGGTGATTTGGTCCATGCCCAGGTAATAATTTGGCACTGCTTAGAGATATATTTCATTGATAGGAGTAGGTTGATACTACTATTTGTTTGCTAACTATCCTATAAATAAAGAGTTAACTAGTTCAAAATGTCAGTAATGCTGAATTGAGAAATCCTCCTGTTGAAAATAACAGAAGAGAAAGTAAACAAGAAATCAGGGTAGGAATATAAACTCAAGAAGGAGCATAAACATGATACTTGATTCCAAAAGTGAAGTTTTCCAAGAAAGTAATCATTTAGAGAGAGAAGATTAAAGGACCAGATTGATGGAATTTTGAGGATTAACAATGTGACATAAATATTTATGAGACTTAAAAATAAAAGGTATACATGATACTCTAAAAATTTCTGACTCTATGTAGGTTTACAGTGACTTACTTTAAAGGAATAAAAGGACCATAGTTTCCAAAAGTAATGAAATTGGGCATCATTAGAAGTGATTATTATAAGAATTAGTAACCACATTAAAGATGCTTACCTTCAGTAACTGTCCCAGCACCACATGATTCTGTCAGTCCATAACCCTGACCCACAGGACAGCAAAAGCAGACATTCATGAATCGGTGTGTCTGTGGAGACAGAGGTGCTCCACCAGACAGCATCATACGGACATTCCCACCTAGCAGGGACTTCACCTTCTTAAACAGTATCCTTCATAAAAGGAAAGAGAAATGGCTTTAATACACGCATACATAGCAACATGCTCATTTATAAGGTCTTGGAAAGGTTTTTCAGCTTTGGTTTAACAAATGAATTTCAGAACCATGGAGATAATGAGAGGTTAACAAAGCAATAACTTGTAACACCCTGAAAAATAATGCCAGAAGAAATGAAAAAATATGTGCACTCTTGGGAAGTTTCCCAAGCTTTGACACACATAAATAAAATGATGTCAAGGGTAAAAAATGAAAGTTATCTTTGTAACATGTAGTCAACCTATTTGATTTCCCTTCCAATGAAAAATGCTTTCTTACTTTCACTCCTGTACCACATTTAAAATAAGTTATTATATATTCACTTACCACACTTTTATGAATATAATAAGTCAGAATCCTTCACGCAGAATAAATTTTGAAAAGCACTTTTTAGTAAGAACACTGTTTTTAAATTTAAATGTCTTGATTCAAAAGTCTATTCTACTTTTTCTTCATAAGACAAATTTTATAATCAAATGTTAACTATTGGCATGCCCTGTTAAGTTCGGCTTGCTGGATGGAGTCTATATACATCCCAAGAACTTGACTTGAGTTCGCAGTCTAGGGCTGGGGGGAACAACCAAGATGAAGAACTAAGTAAAATAAACAAAATTCTTTTTCCTCCTCTCTCTTCCAGCATGCCTATCTCTGCTCACTTTCATTCCCGCCTGCACCTTTCCTTCTTACAAAAAGTTAACTATTTATGCAATTATTGAAATGCATAAAATTGACAAAATCAGAGTCCAAGATATTTCTGCTTGCTTAGAAGTGAATAAAAGAGAAATTCCAACCTTCTGACCACAGTGGTGATACTCAAATGAAATTAACTTGCCATTTACTTATTCATCTTCGAGATGTCAAAACACAAAAAAGATTTAAAGGCTCAAACTATAGAGTCTATGAAATGTACTTACAGATTGCATAGTGGTGCATCATATCCTTTTTTGATCTGTTCCAATTTATAATCATACCCTATCTTGAACAGGGTTTTCTGAATGTAATTCATCTCTTGGACTTTGCTCATAACATTCTTATAAATTCTATCCATGATTTCCTAAAAGGGAAGCAGACTATTTAATAACTTGAAGAGAATCATACTAACACTGGAATAGTCTTTAGTTGAAGACGTACCTTATTTACAACATCTTTGGCAAAAGTCTTTAGCATCATGGCTGTCTTTATTTATTATAAAATAATTGCACTATTTATAAATACCTAACATTAAGTATTTAAGAGAACAGTGTGTGTAAAACGGGTTGTGCCACAATGACCACCTTTACAGATACCTCTTTTGATATTCAAATGGAGCCATTCACAAATGAGGAAGGCAGAACCATCCCTAGATTATGCTAAGCGAAATAAGTCAGGCAGGGAAAGATACTGTATGATCTCACTTACATCTGGAATCTAAGAAAGTCAAACTTAATAGAAATAGAAAGTAGATAGGTGGTAATCAGTGGCTGGGGGTGTGGGGGGATTGAGGGAATTGGAGAAATGGTGATCAAATAGTACAAACCTACCGTTCAAGAGTAAGTTTCTCAAGATCTAATGTAACAGCATGGTGACTACACTTAAAAGGAGTGTATTGTTTACTTGAAAGTTGCTAAGAGAAAAGATCTTATATATTGTCACTATACACACACACACACACACACACACACACACACACGAGGGTAGCTATGTGGGGGGATAGATGTGTTAACTAAGCTTAGTGCAATAATCATTTCATAGTCTATCAAATCAGCATGCTATAAACCTTAAACCTACATAAAATTTTATCAGCAGTGGCTCAATAAAGCTTGGGGGCAGGGGGAGCTACCACTGCTTTCAATCATGGTGCAGTGCTGTTCTCTCCATTTCTACAAAAGGACTCACTCTTGTGTAACTGACATTTTTGTCTAGTTCTGTGACTGAAAAATTCCAACAGTTCCCCTAAAAGATCTTTAATATTCTACAGCCATCTCTTTTCAAAAGTATACATGCTCTTATGTGGAAGGAAAGTGAATGGGCTAGTGAGACAAATGTGTGAGAACTATTTCCACTGCTTCTTGCAACACTAGATACCAATCATGGGCATGGAAAGGCCTCAGTGAGTAAGGAATAAAATAGTTCCATTAAGTTAATGAAATTCACTGCTAGCGTATCATGTCACGCTTTACCTCAACCTACCATTAAGTGATATTTAATTAAGATCACTGCCGTTGGCACACCCTGGTGGTTTATCAGTTAAGTTCACTGGGCATAGTCCACATATATCTAAAAGACCCAGGTTCCTGACCGGGGGGTTGGGGGGCGGGACAATCAAAATGAACAGCTAAATAAAAATAATATAAAATGCTTCTTCCTCCTCTCTCTTCCTACCTGCCTACCTACTCATCTTCATTCCTGCCTACATCTTTCCTTTAAATAAAAAGATTGCTGCTTTTAAGAAGTAATGGTTTATTTTCGAATTCTTCACTTTGTGAACATTAACAATACGAAATCAATCTTTTTTTACTGACTCAGGAAACAAACTCAGAAAAACAGAAGCTATACAAAATAACTCACTAAACAATTGTTAAGGCCTACTTAGAGAGGAACAGGAGTAGCTCAGGGAAGCAACAAGGTTTGTGAAGAATCAATAGACTCGCAATATGGGAGACTATTTACAATCTGTAGGTTTCAAGAAGTAAAAGGAGACAAGTGTCACTGGGACATGATGAAGACTGCAGCTTCATCATTCAGGTCATCAGGGAAAGACCTGGTTATAGCCACTAGTTGAGACTGTCCAAAGGCACCAGAGACAACTAACAAAAACCATAGCCCAGCAGGGAATGAGCAAAGACAATACAAATGCAGAACTCTCTGCCTTCATACACTCTAACTTCTTAGGAGAATCAAAAATTGGCTGAATCTAACTAGAAATCAGAAGGCAAGCCCACAAAAGTCAGCCTCCCAAGAAACAAAGTAAAGAAGTATGGACAAAGGGCAACTGGGCATAGCATATCAGCTAACTCTTACATATCTTTCAGGCCTAAATTCCTGTATTACCTCCTAGACCCCTCATTCCTACCCCTCCCTATAATATGAGTCATAGAGAGCCCTATACTTGGGTAATAAAGTCAAGAGATTGTTTCCCAAAACAAAACAACAAGAATCTTAAGTACACAGAGTTAAGACTGGTATCAGACTAGTAAAGAGTTCAACTGATAGGTTGATGGTGCATCTCTGAGGCTGAGCAACCTTAGGCAAGGTTTTTCTTCTTTATAAAATGGAAAACAGGACTGCCTAGAAGAATCTTAAGGAGGATAAGTGAGATAATCTATCTCAAGCACTTAGCACAGTACTTGGAACACAGTAAGTACTGTTCTAGCTATTATTAGCATCATTTTGTTGTGTTTTTAATTAGAAATCTTCCCTTTCAGTTTGTAAGCTTGCTGAATTCTATAGCACTTCTAAATAAAAAGCAAAGGCTCCTCTGATCCAGTCTAATTCTTTGGTTATTTGATAAATTTGTAATTAGAAGTTAAAAAAAATAACTGAAATTATCTTCCATCTGTAATTCTTAGAAAACTCGAGATGGAACACTTCGTTTATCTAATCAGACTTTTCATGTGCAAGAATAATTGTGTGAAACACAATGGAGCTAAGATTTAAAGTCTGATTATAATAAAGATGTAGTGATACACAGTCCCAGTGGGATTTCTGAAGCCTAAAGCACTAGAATATATGTTATACAAGCTTGAAACATTGTGTTAAATACTTCAGAATGTCCTATTAAAAGGCTATAAAATGTAACAACTTGTTTTTATAAAAGGCAATGTTTCATATAAGGATTTTCAATATGAGAATTAAACTTCTTTTCTTTGGTAGTTCTCTCAAATGACAGTTTTCTTAGTCACCATAAAAGAATCCAGAGTCCTATACTCTACACTAATTTCTGACACTAACCAGTTCTGTAAGCTTGGATATGCTGCCTCTCTAGAATGACTGAGGTTTCCTCATTTTTAAAATTAAGTGATTCAACAAAATTATCTTTCAAGTATAATCTACATTTAAAATATTATGATGACCAATTCCTGTACTGGGTAATTTAAACTAGGTCACATAATTCACCTAATTTTCAAGTATCAGCAAACATTAGTGGGCATACATTTCAGAAGTCTGCCACTTCATCTTTCCCAATACTTATTTATTAAAGCAACACATGTGCTATAATTTCAAAAAAGATGTAGATGAATATCTAAGAGTGTGACTTCTTAAGAAGGCCAAGTCCAAGCAATAAATGACACGTAGATTCTATACTCACCGGGACAGCAGCCATGAGTGTAGGCTTTAGTATAGTACAGTCTCCTTTGCTTCCTTTTTTAATTTTGCTGGACTACATTAAAGAAAAATATTGACAATCTTTATGAGAAAATTCATTTTAAAATTAGGTATAAATACCCCTGAGCATTTTGCAACACTTTCAAAGAAACTAAACTTTGCAAAAAAATGCTATAATTCAGATAATAAGCATAACAAAACCAGAAATTTATACAAGGAAATTGATCTCATAGTCTGTGAGTTATCTGTTAAATCATAACCTATACATCTGTAGAATTAATTTTGAGTGCTTTATCCTGTACATTACTTCTTCTAGAACATTTCGGTGTTCCTTAGAGGAGAAACTTCAATCAAGGATACAGCAGAATGGAATATTTTGGTAAATCAAACATTCTTATTAATAACCTACCATCAAATATAGCACAAACCATTTAATTTTAAAAGCCAGCTAAAGAAGCTCAAACACTAAAACCAAATGGGTAATTATAGCTTTCTTTGATTAGCCTAAAGGTAAAGCTACATCTCAAAGTCACCACTATGAACATCAATTAACATACAGAAAAACTCTTTCGAGAACATTTTGGTTCATAAAACACTGAAAACACTGCCAGTCCCCAAGAGAGGATGTGTCCATATATATGTAAATGTATATATATATTTCTTCTTTCTTTATTTCTTCCTTCCCTTCTTATATACAGAAAAATTATTCGGAATTTCAAATGTAAGATCAATAGGTAAGAAAGTGATAAAAATCACTCCCCACCCTGAAAAGTATAGACATTTATTAAAAGGTGTTTGACAAAGCAAAGGAACAGACTAAACAAAAACTAACCCTTAACAAGTAACAGCAGAGCTGAGGTTTCCAGTAGGGAATGGGGTAGGGAGTGGGGGCAAGTGGTGATGGGGTTCATTGGAAGCGTGAAGGACTTTTGGTCATTTGGTAGTGGGCAGAATGTGTTGTCAGGTATCTGAGGGATGGGGAATCTGCACATATGGGTTTATATTGTCCTGTAAATCAAAGTTACCTCAATAAACATTAAATTACTTTTTAAAAGGTTTGGATTATAATTGGGCAAGTGTGGAAATGACTAGGATGGGATACAAGGACATTTAACAATGTTAGAAATATCATTTTCTGCTTGATCTAGGTGGTGATGATTATAATGATCTATATATGTATGGATATATTAAATTTAATCAAGTTGTGCACTTAAGATTTGTGTACTTTAAGCTATAAATGCAAAAACAAAGGTGCTTGGAATCTAAAATAAATGCAAAAAAAAATCTGTCTAGTATTTTTGCCTTAACCAAACCTATCTCTAATGGTATTTCTAAAAAAAAAAAATAGTATTCTAGAGACACAGCCAAGATTGCAGACTAGGGAGATCATGAGATCATCTCATCCCCACAGACATGACCAAATCACATCTTAATGGAGACTACAGCTTTCAAGAGCAGAGGATTGGGGGACCAGCCTCTCCACAAAGGAGAGTGAAAGAAAATGTTGGAGCAGGAAAAGTCGAGGCACGGTCTCACCAGGTTCACTGCACAGGCACTGCAGTCCAAGGCTGGGAGGGACATCAGTGAATCAGCTATTCCCAGGGCTTACGCTACATCATGCACATGAGGATCTAGGAGACAGATCCTGGAAGGGAACGCTAGTATATCCTGGTGTGGAAAACAGAGGGGTTTTTCTATGGAAAACAATAGGATTCTGGGTAGCAGGGAAAGCTATAGAGCGAAAAGAAGGAGCCAACAAATAAACCGCACAGATCCAAGAGAAGGATATTCATTTATTGAATAAAAAACTTCAGGATTAAGAAAGAGGGATGGTATTTCAGAAAGAAATACTGCTGAGTTTCCTCCAAGACTCTCTTGTGTCTGTGGGACCCTGGCAGTGAAGAAGATCATATTAGAGTTAGGGTTTGCATTGGGGGATGTTATATAAGAATAAGGTCAAAGGTCAAAATCCCTGCCCCTACTACTATCAGCAGTGCATGAGAGTTTGTTCTCCTAGCCACCAAGGCAGCAATCACCTAGGACAGCAACAGGTTAACTACAACTGGCAACCCCAGCACAGGCAGCTGAGTGTTTTCCTATAAAGCAATTTTTTGTGGAGATTCCAGCTCTGCTACAGCAGCTCTCACAGAGAGGATGACAAAAGAGACTCCAGCAGTCTGAGAAACAGCTGCCTCTCTCCTGCCAAGGGCTGCTGCTGACCTGCCTACTTGCCTGTAGCCTAAATTCTCCAGGCCCTGGCAGCTGGAGCTCCTGCCCCAGACCTATACTCTACAACCTAGAATTCTAACGCAAGACTATTGCATCAAGACAGGGAAAGAAAGCCTTTTACTCCAATTCACTGAAATAAACACAGGGCACAAAAAATAAATGAAGAGATAGAAGTTTACTCCAAATGATGGATTTAAAAAGTCAGGTGCACACTTATGCCTCGGGTGGATGAGACACTAGTATGTGAATTACATATAGGCCAAGTACTGGAACTGGGGTGAAAAAAAATTGAACAACTAAATAAAGATGTTTCTTCTCCGTTTTCTTTTCTTACTTCCTTAAAATGCCCCCTCCTTCTCTCCATTCCTTCCTTCCCCTCTTAAAAATAACACTTCAGAGAAGAATTCTAATGCAACAGAATTAAGAAAACTATCTGAAAAAGATGTCAAAGCAATAGTCTTGATGACTCTCACAGAAATTAGGAAAACAAAGGATGAACAAAATGATATCTTGAAAACAGAAAATATGAGAATGTTCGAACAGAATTCATAAAGCTAAACAAACAACACAATAGCTAAACTAAAGAACACAACAGAGGGGCTCAACAGTAGACTGGAAGAAGCTTCTAATCAAATCAGTGAGCTAGAAGACAGGGCAGTGGAAAGCACCCAAACAGAGGAGCAAAGACAAAAAATTCTAAAGAAATAAAGGTAGCATACGAGACTTATGGGATAACATCAAAAGGAACAACATTTGCATCACAGGGGTTCCAGAAGGGGAAGAGAAAGAGAAAAGATCAGAAATCTTAATACAAAAAGTAGTAACTAAGAACTTCCCTAACCTGAGGAAGAAAACAAACACCCAGATCCAGGAAGCTCAAAGGGTTTTAGACAAAAAGAAACCCAAAAAACATACACCAAAAAATAACATAATTAAAATAATAAAAATGAAAGATGGAGAATCTTAAAAGTAGCTAGAGAAAAATGAGTCACATACAAGGGAACCCCTGCCTACAGATTTCTCAGCAGAAACTTTACAGGCCAAAAGGGAATGTCACAATATATTAAAATTTCTGAAAGAAAAGGATTTCCAACCAAGACTATTCTACTCTGCTAGGTTGTCAGAATTGAAGGAACAAAAAAGAACTTTCCAGAGGGAAAAAAGTTAAAGGAATTTATTATGACTAAACCACCCTTGCAAGAAATACTTAAAGGGTTTTTATAAAATGACTGAAACCCTACTAGAAACAAGTGTTATTGAAAATGTTGAGAAAGGGGATCTTATACACTGTGGTGGGAGTGTAAATTGTGGAAACAAGTACGGAGATTCCTCAAAAAATTTGAAAATACAAATGTCATATGATTTTGTTATCCCACTTCTGGGTATTTACCCAAAAAGCACAAAAACACTAATTTAAAGAGATAGATGCACCCTATGCTTATTGCAGCATTATTTTAAAAAGCCATGAACTAGGAACAACCTTAGTGCCCACTGGCAGAATAAAGGATAAAGAAGATGTGATGCACATACACAGTGGACTACTACACAGCTATAAAAGATGAAATACTACCATTTACAACAAGATGCATGGACCTAGAGGGAATTATATTTTGTTAAATAAGTCAGAAGGAGAAAGTCAAATATTACACGATTCAGTCATGTGTGATTATATAGAGAAACCAAACAAACAAATGCACCATAGCAAACAAAAATTAACTTTTAGTCTATAGGACCAAATTTGTAGTTACTGAAAGGGAAGGAAGTGGGGATGGTAATCTGGGTAAAGGGGTCAATTCTATGGTGAGGTATAGAACTGTATTCTTGGTAGTAAGCTGAATGTATTCTATACAAATGCCGATTTGCTGATTTATGATGATGTCACCTTAAACCTATGTAATGTTATAATGCCACGTTCTTTCAATTAATTTTTAATTTAAAAAATGCATTAACTTCTGTAAACACCAAGGGCACATCTTCTTACCAATTGCATGAAACTTCCAAGCAAAAGGCTACATTGCCTGGGGTTGTGAAAAATAATAGGTGGGCCTCACAGAGTCAAGTTTTTGCTACCTATATAGGCATACCTCATTTTGCTGCACTTTGTAGATTCTGAATTTTTTACAAATTAAAGGTTTGTGGCAACCTGTAGGAAGTAAAACTTTTGACGCCATCTTTCCCACAACACGTGCTCACTTCCTATCTGTGTCACATTTAATTAAGGTGAGTACATTGTTATTTTAGTCATTAATAGACTACAGCGCATTATAAACATAACTTTTATATGCACTGGGAAACCAAATAATTATGTGGCTCCCTTTATTGCAATATTCGCTTTATTGCAGTGGCCTGGAACCAAACCTGAATACCTCTGAGTTGTGTCTATATTCAGTTTATCTTTCAATATCCCGAGCCCCACAGCTCCCTTAGAAGTGCTTTTTTAATCCCCAATGCCTGGTTGAAATTTTTCTATAGCAACTATTCCAAAGAAGAAATTAAAGACAACAGTGGAGAGTAGGTATTATATATGCAGTTTTAAATGCAGTTAAAATACATGAGCAAGCCAACCTATAATGGCTTCCTGCTGTGAACAACAAGGAGAAGGAAGCCTGACTCGGTAGAAAATTGAGAGCTGCCTTTAAGGACAATGCAGTATTGTGCAACAGACCTTTTTGCAATAATGGAAAGTTCAGTATCTGTGCTGTTAGATATGGTAGCCACTAGTCACATGTAGCTACCTGAGATATGCCAAAGCAATTAAAATAGTGAATTTTCCCAATCTAATTTTAATAAGTCAGTACTTCAACATGTGGCTAGTAGCTACTGTTTCTTCAGAAAACTCAGGAAAATTGGGCCAAAATCTTTCTACCACATCTCCTACCCCCAACACTCACCAATGTTTAGGTATAACATGCCTAAAAGGCTCAGTGTATTTATATTCTCTATCCTAGCAGTCCAAAATAAAAATCTAATAGAGAAAGATAAGGTGAAAGTAACTAATTAGTTTCAAAATAATTTTAAAATATGTAGATAATGCTAACAAATCCACATGGTTATTTATTAAACTTCATATTGCTTATGGGAGCTCTTTCATAGTCAAGGAGAACATTCTAGCTGAATTAAATGATAGCATATTTTAATAATATGCTCTCAGTCAAACAATGTCACATAAAATGACCATGCCAATATACTGAAAAAGATTGTCACCTGGTCAGAGAGTGTCAGTGGAGAAGAATATCCAATTCTACAGCCATAGGTAAAGCATGATATCTCCGCGGTCAATTCTAGGACATGAGCCAAAGGCAAGTAACCAATATATGTGTCCTTTGGTCTGAAGCAACGTAAGAGAAACATTTCAGTCATTCTTAAAAAGGTATTGAAAATAAGAAACTCCAATAACCTTATCATTTTAAGAAAGAATGCCACACATGAATTCCGATGTCTAAGGAGAAAGTTGAGTAATTCTCTCTTACCCCAGTCCAGGTATTCTCTCACATTGGCCTGTCATTCCAGCTATCAAATTGCTGTGATGCATCATCACTCCTTTAGGCCTGCCAGTAGAACCACTGGTATACATGACAATAGCCATGTCTGAAGGAGTTGGTCTTTTTGGAGGAACATTCACTAAATGAATTTAAAAAAAAAAGGGACCACATTTTCATCAGTTTAATGTCAAATTGATAAAGATTTTGAGAATATGACATAATGATAAAGCATTTAAGACAAATACTCTATTGATAATTAACTCAAACATGGGTATCAGCTTTTGGTTATCTGAAATGAGAATTTCAAACTCAATTTAGCCCATTTTTTTCTGAATGTTTAGCCTAATCTCCACCTGCTTAGGCCTTTCCTCAATGTTGTATTCATACAGAGCACTGTTGTGGAAAGATTAACAGGGCTGTGGACAATCAGAATAGATTACTGTGTGTCTCTCATCTCTAAAATGAGGTTGATTTGATTATGGTTTTTAACCACTGGTGAGCATGAGAATCATGTGCAGGACACACTGGGGCTTCTATTTTCAAGATCATGTATCTTGCTAATTTAGTAACCTCCTTTTCTTCTCAGACTACACCAAAATGGACAAGAATCCAGACATATCATCAAAATTAAATTAAAATATAATAAGATTGTTAGGTTTAAAAAATCACTTTATATTCCGTATACTATAATAATAGATACATTGTCATTTTAATTTTGTCCAAACACACAGAATGCTCGATGACAAAAGTGAAACCATATGTGCATGTACATATATATATATGTATGTATATATATGTGTATATATATATATGTGTGTGTGTATATATATATGTATATATATACATATATATGTATATATATACATATATATGTATATATATACATATATATATGTATATATATATATATATATATATATATATATATATATATAAAATTCTCCCACCCCGATGCCCCTGTCTATATGTCTTGAGCCCATGTTCATGGTTTTCATAGCCTGCGCCTTAGCCGCCTAAGCCACAGGGGTGCCTGAACGCTTATTTAAATGATGAGCTTTGGGTGATTATGATGTGCCAATGTAGCTTAATCAATATAGCAAATGTACCACTCTGGTGGGGGATGTTGATAATGGGGGAGGGCAGTCTAGGGGCAGGGAAGGGGGTATATAGAAAATCCTTCACCTCAATTTTACTGTGAACCTAAAACTGCTCTAGGAAACAAACCATTTTTTAAAAATTAGTATACAAAAATGAATTATATTTGTTGATACCAGTTAAAATTTCAAACTGTGATTTACCACTGAAATAAGCAAGTAATACTGAAATTAGCTAATGCAAACACTCCTTAAAGATACCTACTGTCATAGCTTATAAAGCAAGCAAATGAGGACTGTATCGTTCCTTTGATGATGAAAAGCAGCAGCAGTATATGTTAAGATGTTAGGTTCTCAGTTTAAGGCCATGATGTGACACTTGGTTTCTGCCCATTTTTGGATAAAAGCATGTACAAAGTATCATATAACAAAAGTACACAGGTTTCCCTCATTGTTCAAAAGGAGACTATTACTATTTGATATGGTTTGTATATAAATTAATGATAATAGTGTATGTACCCAGATTCTAAAAATAGCCTATCAAATCATACCAAGTAGGAACATTCTACTTTTGGATAACAGGAGAAATATGTATTCAAGTAAATTAGCACCAAAACTAAGTGTTTTATAGCTGTAGAAATCAGTGGAATTAGGTGGGATACAGTCTATCATGTTACTATTACTCACACAAAATTATGAGAGCTGAGACGCCCATAGTCTTGTGCCAGTATCTTTCGGTAAACCAGCAGAACTGGTAACAGATCCCTACCAATCAGGACTTCCTAGTCAAGTTTACTTCATAGAGCATGAGCCACCTGTTATTGAGAAACATTTTTCCACGGGTCTCTTGAGTGTCTTGTGAGCAGAGTCACTGATTTATTTCAGACTACCTTTTCAAGGACATTTCCTCAACTTAGAAGATATACGGTCTCCTCTAGAGCAAAGAGCAGATGTGTTTATTACCCAGTATGATAAGGATAATATCATTCTCCAGGACAAGGATGCTTTTATTGCCCTTAAAAAAAGATTCAGGTCCCCTAAGGTCAGGGTTTGTTTCCTATAACATAAACCGCTGCATATGTAGGTCTTCTCTAACCTTCTTCCCATTGCCCCGGCTCTTCTCTGCATTCCAGGGAAGCAATACAAATGCTGATTTCTGGCTACTGCTATTGCTGTGAGTTAAAAAAAAAAAAAAGATCTATCATTGATTCAAGAGTTTCATGTCTCCAAGAAACTGTGGCAGGCTCACTTGTTTGCTTTCAAATCAGATGAAAATTTCACTCTTTTCACCATTTTCTATGCTTGGTAGAAAGCTATCATCTATCCCTATGATTGAAAACATCCTCAGTCTCTAATGGTCAAACATGCAGAAACTAAACAGATTCAACCGACATTTTGTCCTGCCAAAATGAGTTTTTGTCTCACCTCCCTGGAATATGGTGGCCATCATACTGAACATGAGGGGAAAAACCTACTTAAATAGAAAATTCAATTCCCTCAACACTCTGTTCTGATGACCAACTGACATTTTGCTACAAGGCACATTTACTTGTTGGAAATGAAATACCAATAACCACCTCTGTGGTAGAGTAAATCTCAGCATGAGTCTTGGCAAACAGCTTTGTATTTGGAGACAGCATTAATATCACTAGCACTGGTGCACCCTGGTGAAGTAGTTAGGTGCAGTCCACATACATCCCAAGCACCAGGTTCATGTCCCAGGGTTGGCAGGAACAGCCAAGATGAACAACTAAATAAAACAAGCAAAAATGCTTCTTCCTCCTCTTTTCCTGCCTGCCTGCCTCTGCTCACCGTCATTCCTGCCTGTAACTTTCCTTTAAATAATATCACTATCATTAAGCATTTTGTTTTAAAGTTTACTAAATGGAATATCTGAGATCTTTTCCTTGTATATGGTCCAAACTGGAAGGGTATAATAGAATATTTGAAGAAAAATTTGGCAGTAACTGCCATAATGTCTGAACCATTGAGTACATTTCCATTATTTACTGCATTTTAAACATTAGACACCTTTTAAAGGAGACAGGTTTTGAGAGCTATAAAACTTTTTTAATCAAAGATTATTGTTTTTATTTGTGCCACTTATTTTCTTAACCCAATGGAATAACAATCCCTGAACAGATGAATAGCTTTATTTTAACTGCTTTACTTACAGTATTCTGGCTTGGAACCCAATTCTTCTACCGATTGCATGCTGTGAATCTCAAATCCTTCAGGGTATTCTGCTTTATTGATAGTCTTATTGTCCACATAAATGATATGTTTAACACAACTGATATCTAACAAGGCAGTCTGTTAAATAGAAAAAAATTCAGCTATCAAATATGGGTCTGCAATAAACTCAATTATTGAATATTTTCCCAGTCCCGTCAGATAACACTACCATGAATGAAAAGAAAATTTCATATTTACCTTAAGTTTACTTTCCAGAAGTTCAACACTAGTAATCAGATATGCAGCCTCAGATTCATTTAACCCATGAACAACAGCTTCTTTGCCAAGTGTGGCATATAAAGTCACAACTACGTAGCAAAACACAAACACAAAAATGATATGATCAACATTTTTTAGATATGGTATTGAAGTCAATCTTTAATGATAGGTACACTCAGAGATGAAAAGACATTTTGCACTTTAGTTCGACTTCATTGTCTCTGCTGTTACCCTTTAACTTGGCTTCAAACTTCCTGGTAGCCTTCACCTAATGCTCCTTAAAATTTCTCAGAATTCAAACTTTCCAAACTTGAGAAAAAAAATCAGATATAGTGGAATTGCCACAATGGGTCAAAAATTAGTTAGCATTCTCAAGGCCAGTAGGTTCTGGCTGGACTCTTAATTCAGAGGTAGTCTTGCTAGGGCTCCCCGGTGATAGCACAAAAGAATGTATAAGTCCATGAGAATCCTCAAATTTTGAGGACCCCCACCCCTAAGTCAAAAGGTCAGCCACGAATCATGTTCTGACTGCTTCCAAAGAAGCTTTTTTAACATCCACAGTGATCGGCTACCTCCAAGACTTAATTAGAAGGCTAAGGAGGCCTAGGTCTTAGGAGATACCAAAGAAACATAAACTGAAACCAAGATGAGTTAAAACTGAAGGACATCTGCTACACTTAGATCAGACTTGGAAATGCGGCTTTAGCCGGCTTTAGGCTGGTAACGAAACCAGCGACGTGGTTAGGAATGGCCACTTTTCCCACGCTACTAATTGTTGAAATTGGATATGATGGGTACAAAAAGGATCATTTTCATATTATCTATTTTCTTATGAATGTTTTATTTGTTTACAATACTGTATACGTTCATGTGAACCATTTTTCCTGGAAATGCAAACCTTTTATTTCCATGTTACACCTAAGGTGTTTTATTTCATCCAGCAAATAAATGAACACTTAGTCTGTGACAGACACTATTCTGAACTGCTAATTTCTAAAAAAAAAAAAATCGTTTATTGTACAATGGCAAAAAAGTAAACACTAAAGAATCAGAAATATACTGAATTTTATTTTTTGGCCAACATACCTAATGCCAGTTTCAGGGTGCCACATGCTTATTTCACATGTGATATGGATGGAATAAGTCAAATACAATGCCTTGAAGTTATGCAATGAATTAATATCCTAAGCAATGTTTTTGTTTGTCATAAACATTATTTTGTGCATCATTTCCTAAAAATACCCCAAATCGCAATTCTTTCAGGTACGATTCACTTTCAGTTGAAAAAGTAAAATTCTAAATTCTCTCTGTGAAGCTGACCATTCTTATACTAGCTCTTAAAGTTATTATCTTTAACATTCACTAAAAGATAGGTTCTAGCTACGTTACATGCTGTTTTATGGGTAGAATTTATGCAGGAAAGTGAGTAAAGAACACCCTCTTTTAAAACTAGAGGAACTAAGGAGAATTTCACACCTACGCAAAGCCCTCTCTCCCCCTCCTCCAAAAATCTGAGGAACTTACGAGGGAAGTTGTACTTAAAGCAGGTCTGTGCGGCAATCATCCATTCAGCCCTGGTCTCACAGAAGATGGCAATGGTGTTCTTTGGTTTTAGTCCCAATGCAGTGAGTCCACTACCAAAGTTACTCACTCTGTGGTTCACTTCAAGATAGTTCATCCATTTATAATTCCCAAGAATTAGCTGTTAAAATGAGACATTCTGTAATATTAGTCTATTTATTTCAACAAACAAAATAGCATTCAATGCATGGAACTCTAAAAGCGCTCTGCCATAAACATACAGAAGCTAGGAGCACCATCTGAGAATTAGCTACATAATACTTAAGAACTGAATGCCAGTATATTTAAAAGGT
The DNA here is from genome assembly GCA_004363575.1 of Solenodon paradoxus. Lineage (NCBI taxonomy): Eukaryota > Metazoa > Chordata > Mammalia > Eulipotyphla > Solenodontidae > Solenodon > Solenodon paradoxus. Next base: position 18,140 of record RJWH01009953.1, read on the forward strand.
ACTTGATTTAGGATAAAGTAAAATGCATCTTCCCATTAAAAAAAAAAGTGCAAAAATGCTTTACCTTCTTAAAAACCTTTCCATTTGGCTGCATTTCATTTTCTTCACTTAGGATTTCCCTGGTACCAAGGCTGTCCTTCTTCCCAAACTTGGACACAGCATAGTCAAATAATTTATCCAGAGTGTCTGCTCCAGGGATGTCTATGACAGCTAGCGAGTCGAAGTGTGTGACAGAGCGATATGGACTCCCAGGTTTGTCTGAAGTGGGCTTAGCTTTTATTCTCTTTGCCATAGCGCTTTTCTTCTTGGCATTGGTAAGAAAATACCATGGAATAAATATAAGGGCACTGTATATTGTTATTAACAAGTGGACAGGCAGTAAAATAATGGTGAGTACATTTAGCTTAAGTTTCATAGTGGCAAGGCTTCTAAAATGGTGTTTATTTCTTGTTATTCTTTGGCTTCGCAAAGCCTTATTTTGCTGAAGAAGGCAATATGGAAGCAGCAGTAAGAGTAGCAGTATAGCCAAGGCAGTTCAATTTTAATGATACAGATAAAAGTTAGTAATCTTTGGAAGCCGACAATAAAGTACACCTGTAGGTGAGGACAATGAACCAGGCAGAGAGCAGGAAAAAAAAACAAAACAAAACAAAAACAGTATTAACAAGTTGATAGCACCACTGATTTAAATACTCAGGTCTTTATTAGTTTATATAATTGATTTGACACAGAGCTGAAATAACTGGTCCGAAAGGCTGGCGTTTGCCATTTGCAAGCATTATTACCATAAATGACTCAATGTAACTTTTTCTATGTGTTTAGAGCTGCTCTACATACTGTTCTCTAAGCTAGTTGAATAATACCACTTTAATGGTTTACGTGCATGCATGATTATGATATTTAAGTTTGCAAAACTTTGGGAGAGGTTTCTCTTTAAAATGTATACATAAACCAGACAACTTTAAATAGGATTTTGATCCACAAGGAAAAAATAATCCACTAATTTAGGTTTATTTCTCAAAGATCAAGCCATAAATATTATTCTTAATTCTTCATTAAGGTAAATTTCTGATGTGATGCCAATCAATCTCCTATTCCCCCAATTGGAGCAATACAATCATAAAATCATTTCCTAACTGTCCACTTGGGGCTCAAAATTACACCATTGACTAGGAAGAGTAGTATTAAGTCCAAAGCAGTACAAGTCCTGGCCCTTCCCCATTGCCAGTTAATGCTTTTGAAACAAGCAGCACATAAGATAGAATCC
>RJWH01009954.1:0-19405 GCA_004363575.1 Solenodon paradoxus
TTAAAAAAAAAAAAAAAAAAAGAGAGGTTACATGTGAGGAAGAGGACGCAGAAAAAGATAAAATGGGTGCACTCTGATGGCATAATGGTTAGGTCCGCTGGACACAGTCCGCACACATCCAAAGGACCTGGGTTCACAACCTGAGGCCAGAGGGAACAACCAAGATGAGCAGCTAAATAAATTAAATACAATTCTTCTTCCTCCTCTCTCTTCCTGCCTTCTCTGCTTGCCTTTGTTCCTGCCTGCACCTTTCCTTTACAAAAAAGATAAAATGGCTTTTCTTTTTCTTTTTCTTTTTTTAAGGGAAGGTGCAGGCAGGAATGAAGGCAGTAGTAGGCAGGCAGGAAGAGAAAGGAGGAAGAAGGATCTTTATTTTTTATTTTTATTGAGTTGTTCACACTGGTTCTTCCCCCTGGATTTGGGACTTGGACTCAGGGGTATGTGGCCTGAGTCCTTTGGAGGCAATTGATCGTTAGATCACTATTCCACTAGGCGCGCCCCTTTCTTGATTTTGTCTGTATCTAGATAGATACACGTGTTTATTTCTTAAATTAATCCTAAAGCTCCACCAGGCTTGAGAGTTTTTTAAAGTAGGATCATAGGTTTTTTTTTACATGGGTGTACATCATTGTGTTTAACTATCTCCTTATTATTTGAAACATTTTCCCAATTTTTTTTTCCACGTAACCTCTGCTCCACCAGGGTGTGCCAAAATTGCTTTTCTTAATGGCATCATCTGATTTACCTTCTTTGCCCTAGTACCTGTTGAGAGCGCAAAACATATGTGGCTCGAACAAGAGAAAGATAGAGCTGGGTCTTGTGGTCCTGTATTTATTATTTGTAGCACTGAGTCTTTAAAACAGGAAAAGCAATGTAGGGTCTAACTAGAAATTGTGGGTTGTTTAATAACGTGAGGCAAAATTAGGAGGAAAAGTGAGAAACCAGTGGCTCCCAGTTTCTATCATCTAAGTTAATACGGTCCATTTTTAATGCAATAAAAAAGGAAATTTCTGATAAGCTTTACTTCAGTGTGCTATTTACATTACAGACAAAGTATTAAAATTACCCAGCATTGCAAATAAATCCTGCTCAGCGTTTTGAGTGCCCATAGCAAGTCCCTAGAATTACTTTGAAAGCTCAGATTCCATGTTTCCCCCATACCACCATATATATATTATATATATATAATATATATGTAAAACTTAGCACTGACTCTTTATAGGGTGTCAAGTATGTGGGAGGATTTAAACAAATTCTCTTAAATGCTTCATGGGATAAGATGATCCAATGGGAACTGAATGTTTTCAATTAGGACGTTTCCGTGGATACCACTAAGTGTGCCAAATTTCATAGCCATGGAAGATTTTACTTGCTTCAATATTGATTAAGAAATCTGAGGACAATCTCAAGAAGTGTGGGAGGCAGATGGATGATGAATGCTGGGGGTAGCACAAAATTTGCTTTCTCTCACATAGTTAAGGGCGAGTCCAGTTAAACTCTAGGCAATCAGCCAAGTCTAACAATGAGATTTATGTCAATAGAATGTCCAGAATAAAAGTGAACATGGGTTGCATCTTTTATCCCAGCTGTAGATGTTATTTTATTAACATTAGCTTTCTTATGTGCTGGGTGCAAGGCATTGACAGTATACAAATTACAAAAATCACAAGCTTTTGTATCTAGGTCGTTTATAAAGAAAACATTTTTTTATCTGTGTTTTATAAAGAAAACATTCTAAATGGTGTCTGCAGACATCTTAAAATTTGGGAAGGAGTAACATCTTAGGTTATTACTCATTTTTAAACGTGGATTCTTTACCTAGGTTCTCACATATTTAAGGGCTCTGTGGGTGGTTTCAAGGATACCCTGAACTTGGATGCATTAAAAAGGACATTTTTATTTTGATTAGCAGTGGACATTTGGCGTATTCATCAATTGATGAATACAGGCAATAAATCACAGTGCTATGAGCCCCACCTGTGATTTCGTTAACAATAAATCACTTTCACATTGCATCACAACTCTTGCATGTATCTTGAAATATCATTTCTGTAAATACCTACTTCAAATTTTTGGCAGTTATTAGCGGTTTCACTAGTTCTTGATTTTTTTTTTTTAAGGAGAGGAAGGAAGGAAGGGAGGAGAGGAAGGGAGGGAATGAAGGGAAAGAAGGAAGAAGCATCTTTATTTAGTTTTTTTTTTCTCACCCTGACCCCAGGGCTCTAACCTGGTCTTTAGGCGTTATATGGTCCATACGCCAGTATCTCAGTCTCTGGAGTCACAAGGGTATGTCCCTAGTTCTCATCTTAATGCCATAAGAAAAGAGCACACATATTACTGTATTGCAAATTAGAATAATAGTTTAATAACCATCTTACTATAATTGGCTTCTCTTGTGCTCCTATGTTTTATTTTTGCATTTAAAATATTCCTAAAAGGGATCCATGAGGTTTCATGAGACATAACAGAAAAAGCGAAGACCCTCTTTTCCTAAGAGTGCAGATTATGAGTTATCACATCTTAATTTTTGACCTCAATTTAAGGAAGCAGTGCCCTACTTAAGTGCCTTTCATGGAAACTCTCTTTAAGCAATTTTAAATTGAAGGTTAAAAACAAAGTTGACTCATGTGTGGGACCTAAGAGCACTCGGCTGTCACCTTTGACTTTCATTTGAGAATTTATCTTCATGGGAGAAGTTGTGACCGTAGATGCAAATTTCAGAAATAAAGGTTTGGGGTCTGTAATTGGCCACTGTCAGTAGCACGTGGTTAAACCCCTGGGAGGAGAGGGGCTCGGGTTCCCGTTTCCTGTGGATTGTGGCGGGGGAAAGGGCATATTCTCCTAGAAGTTTCCCCAGCGTCTCTTGCCTCCTCCAGTCCCGCGCCATGATTCTTCATGGGGCAGATGTGGGAGCTTGGATGCTTCATGGGAATTGGGACCCTGCCTCTTTCTCATGGAGCTGTTTTCTAGTGTATCCTGGTGGAGCGTGATGAGAGCTTTAGCTGTGAAACCGACATTTCATGGGTGAGACTATGAATGCAGAAAACATGGGCAACAGGACTGGAGGGAGATTTGAATGAAATGCTGTAACTGAATTTCCCTCAAGATACCATTTTGTGGCGCAGTCCACATAACATCCCAAGGTCTCTGGTTCAAGATTTGGGGCCAGGGAACAACCAAATGAACAACTAAATAAAATAAATCAAAAATGCTTCTTCCTCCTCTCTCTTCCTGCCTGCATCTTCCTCTGCAATCCTTCATTCCTGCCTGTACCTTTCCTTTAAAAAAAAGATGTCATTTTATAGAAGGTGATGATGAATTTGTTGTGAGAGCATCATTCTGGTCTATCACTTGATCATGGCTAGCTAGCTCCTTTGTCTTTAAAGCAGCTTTACTGTTCTCTAGCAGAATGCCGGAGGAGGACACACAGCAGTCGGTGATCGGTGCTTGGTCCTGTGACAAATCTTCTCTTCATCTTCCTCTTCCTCTTCCTGTTCTCTTACAAACAAACCAGCTCAAGCACATATTTTAAAAACATTGTATTGTTATTATTATTATTTAAAGGAAAGGTACAGGCAGGACTGAAGGTGAGCAGAGGCAGGCAGGCAGGCAGGAAGGAGAGGAGGAATCTCTTTATTTTATTTAGTTGTTCATCTAGGTTGTTCCCATCAGCCCCAGGACACGAACCTAGGACCTTGGGATGTATGTGGACTGCGCCCAACCCCTACTCCACCAGTACGTGCTCCCAAACCTGCATTTTTATGAAACTCAAACTCACTTTTACTCCCCACAAAGTTTATGAATCTGAGTCTTCTGTCTTCTTTTGTTTCCAAGTTATATTTTCTTTTTCTTCAGAATGTGATCAAACTTGGTATTTGAGACCCTGGATTATCCCCACGTGTAGGCAAAAATTGTGCCACATTTAGTTTATAGTTATCTGGAATAAAGGGATGACAATGGAAATAGAAAAACAAAGATACTTTATTTCTTGTCTGGCAACTGTTTTTGTTTTTTGGTAATAACTTTATTACTATGCAAGTGTCAGACCATACCAGTTGGTTATTTAAAGTGTGTAATTCGGTGGTTTTAGTACTTCCACAGGGTATGCTCCCATCACCACTATTAAATTTAGAATATTTTCATTACCCTCAACAAGAAGCCTAATACCCTTTAGAAGTCAGCCCCACTGCAGCCCTAGGCACCCACTAATATACTTTCCGTCTCTAAAGATTTGTCTGTTCTGGACATTTCATGTAAGTGGAATCATAAGAGTAGATGGTGTTTTTTGAGTGGCTTCTTTCATTTAGCATGTTTTTAAGGTTCATCCATGTTGCAGCATTGTCAGTACTTCATTTCTTTTTATGGCCCAGTCACTTTCCACTTTATGTATGTACACGTTTTGTTTATCCATTCATTCGTAGATGGACATTTGGGGTTATTGGCTATTGTGAATAATACTTCTGTGAATATTCATGTATAACTTTTTATGTGGACATATGTTTTCAATTCTCCTCGCTATATGCTTAGGAGTACAATCAAATATATTAAAAAAACATGAAAAATGAATTAAATGTTGCAGAGTCTCTGAAGTGCTTTAGAGCACAATTTGCACACCAGTGTCAAATGGACTGAATGTTGTGTTGTATGTGTGTTGAGTTCCATTCAGATACAGGTTGAATCTTGTTAGACCGTGGTGTGGGTTTTGTCAAGTTGCCTGTGAACATCTTTTTCATGTATAAGATGTTAGAAGTCTAGATATTTTAGAGGTTGATAAACTGTAACTCCTTCCAAATATTCACTATATTCTTGGTATCTTTAGCCGTGGATGGACTTTGGCCCGTGGCCTGTGATGGGAGATGATGTGTGTCTAGGCAGAAGTTTTAGGAGCTAGTATGTAGTTTGCCATGTCTCTTGCCCTTTCTTCCACGACGACTGATGATGTTCAGAGACACAGCTCCATGTGCTTGGGCACCAGGATGAAAATGATGTGCAGCAGAGCCCAAAACTGCCATGGATTTTGTACCATAAGCAAGGAAAAAATCTGGGGCACTGGAGTAATTTGGCTCAGCACCCAAAGCTTGTAGGTAGTGGGGCTAGGATTTGACTCCGGAAAGTTCGCCTGCAGAACTCCTCTTTCCACGCTGCTCTCTGACCTCTTTAGCATTGGTTTCAACATAAAGAAGGAAGGCGGTTTTCTGGGCGGTAAGAATTATGTGTTGTATTAATTATTGAATGCTCTGTAACAAATTACCTCGAAACTTGGAACTTTTAAAACATTTATATCACAGTTTCTGAGAATGAGGAATCCAGGAGAAACTGAGCGGGGTGGCTCAGGAGCTCTCTTGAAGCTGCATCAAGTTGTTACCTAGGGTTACAGTCATATAAAGTTCTGATTGGAGATGGAGGATCTATTTCCATGATGGTTCCCTCACAGAGCTGGTGATGGGAGGCCTCATTTGCTTACCACATGGGCTTCTCTAGGATACTTGAGTCTTTTCATGACAGGGCCACAGGCTTTCCTCAGAATGAGGGATTTGAGAGAGACAGTAAGACGGAGGCCATAGTATCTTTTATGTCCTTATCTCAAGGTTACATATCATCATTTCTACCATATTATATTGGTTACACAGACAACCCTAAAACAGTATGGGAAGGGGCTGTACAAGGGTGTCATGAATACCAAGTATGGAGATCGTTGGGAGCCATCTTGGAGGCCGGCTACCACATGTATAGGACTTTATTTCCCATAGTTGCAAAATTATGAGTTGCATTTCTTTTTCATATTCTAAAATTCCCAACCAGGATTTCATACTTTAGAATACCCCAAATCATTCACAACCTAACTGAAAATAAAAATTTTCTTTTATATAAACATTCAGTGAATGGGCAAAATCAAATAATTAATATAAAAGCCATTGTGTAAGTACTTCATTTGGGGGATTTATTTTTTAATGGGATAAATGACCAGAGGCCTCTTGGTTCTTGAGAAGTTGTTATCCTGTGCTTTATTTTTTTCCTGGAAAATTTCCCAATGCCAAACATTGAATTCTTAATTTTCCCAAGTCCTTTCAACTTCCTTACATTTTTATTGCTGATTTGATGTGCTTGAATGACAGCCAAAATATAGGATAAATTGTAGATGCAAGAATTGGGTGGTTTCCATGGTGACGTCTTGCAAGAGCCCTTCCTTTCTTCATTTAGCTATTGCTGGGAAGCAAACCCTTCCAGATAATGTGGGTTTCCTAACAATTCAAGTGGCTTTTGGAAAGGGGATTTGTTTAAACAAATTTAGAAGTGAGTTTTTGTATATATCTTTAAGGTCGTTAGGTTTTCCTAAAACTTGGTGATGTTAACTAGTCCTCTTCCTGAAGCAGTTTCACTTTTGTTTCTTATACTTGGTTTGAGCTTTGGGGAATAAAAGGACCTTGAGTGGACACAGAGGTATATGGATTTACTGTGTCTAATCATGCAGCCTTGAAATAAATGTTTCCACCTCAGGAATCAACCCATTACTTCAAACCACTGTTGATTGCACTGACTTAGAGCTTTTTGCTTTCTTTAAGTATTTTCCTTTTTCTTTCAAAATTGTGTTCAGTTGGACATGACCAGTTCTACACGGAAGCTGCTCATTCACTCTTGTTCTTACTCCTACTCTCCCAATGTCATGCTTCATTTAAAAAGTGATAGCTTTTCTTTATCTGTTGACTTGGCATCCTGTGCATCACATTTTATTTCTTAGACATAGGAAGATTAAAATAAATTCAGAATTGGTAGAAACAAATGCGAAAGTGAAGAGCATTTGAAAGGAGGCAGCTTAGTTTTAATTTTCCCTATAGCCAGCCTGGTGGTAGGTGTAGATACCCAAGTCAGTCGAGGTCAAGATGGTCACCAGTACTGCTTTTGGTTTTAAGTGTATCTGTGTACCAGAGATCTTATTAGAGAGAGGGAATAATAAAAATGAGGTATAGTTTCAAAATTGTCTGGAGGGGTAGCACAGGAGTAAGGAAGTTGGAGGTGTTTATAATTTTAAGATACACATGCTCCATCTTAAGAATTCTTTATTATTACAAATGCATGGCTGATGTTGTCTTCTGATTCTGAGGCTTTATGGTCCATCATTTTGAAAAGGAGCCAGATGGAGAATAAAAATTAATTCTGAAAATCCATTTGAAATACTGATAATGCTGTGATTCACTATAAAGTTTTTATGCTGCTTATGTATTGTTTTTGCCTTTGGGACTAACATTCTTAAGAGCTGACTTTTATTTTGGACTTTCTAATGTCTGTCAGCTATGTCAGCTTACGAGCATGTTTTCATCTGTGCATCATGTTATATTGAGACCTGGATGGAATGTAAATCTCTTATTGGCCTAAATCTGAGTCTAATCCTCTGCATGGCTTTGGTAGAAAATCAATTTCCTCTGCTCTGTCAAGATGTTTCAGGTCATCGCTCTTTGGAAGTTTCCCAATTCTCTGAGATTAAAATAGATTTTGTGTCTGTGCTACATACTGGCATCTTTTAGTAAGATACTGGGCTCTAGAAACTGAGAAAAACAGAGCCTGACAAGATATCCACGAGTTCTTCTGTTTCAGTGAACTTGTTGATACACCGCACCTTTGAGGAGTCAAGGAGTTTGTATGCTTCCAAAGGAACCATTTGGGGACCAATTACAAGCGACACCTGCAGGTGAGACCTGTGCCCGACTTTAATGAGTTCCACTTGGCAACCTGTTCGCTCAGTTACTAGACGTGACCTGCTTCCTGGAAGAGAATGAAAAAGAACTACTCACGCCTCATTCGGTCCATTTCACGAGTATGGGCCATTGAAGCTGGAAATACGGTGACCAGCTCAGACTTTCTCAGAGTCCCACATCCTGTAAATCTTCTCAGGCGCAGGTAAACCGTGACCTTTGCAGTGAAGCACATAGAAAGACGGACGCTTTGGAAACTATGAGTGCTCTGGTACATATTTTAAGAAAGGATTTATTAGAGACATATATTATCTTGATGCCCAAAGATGCTAGCGGGTGAGTAATTCTACTTTGATTTTACTGAAAAAACAAACAAACAGCAGCAACAAACGAATGGATGGAGAAGAGATGGAGTTTATTCTACCTTCTGAACCAAACAGTATGTGTTTAGGGGACTCTTTGGCAAATTTTTACCATCAATTTTTGTCTTTATCTTTCCCCTGAAAAGTGCAATGAGCTTTAACTACACTTATCCCTTCTCCCGACTTATGTTATTTTCACCTTTATTTTAATACTAGGTATTAAATTTGACATTAAAAGCTTTTTAATCTGAGAAAGATGTTAAGAGACAAGCTGCAGAATGGAGAAAATATTTGCAAACCACACACATATCTGACAAAGGACTCTGCAATATGTAAAGAACTTTCAAAACTCAGCAAGAAAAAACTCCATTTAAAGCATGGGCAAAAGGCATGAAGAGACATTTCACTGATCAGGGTATACAGATGACAAATATGTATGAGAAGATGTTCAACATCAGTAGTCATTAGGAAAATGTAAATTAAAGCCATAATGAAGTATTACTATGTAGCTAACAGAATGGCTAAAGTGAAAAACTAGTGACATCACCAAGCGCCGGCGAGGCTGCAGAGAAACGGGATCACGCATCCCTTACTGACGGGCATGTGCAATTGCTGCATCCCCTCTGGAAAACAGTTTAGCAGTTTCTTTGAAAAAAACACTAAATATGCAACATCATATATGACCAAGCAGTTACGTTTTGTGGGCATTTATCTCCAAGAAATGAAGATTTCTGTTCACACAGAAACATATGCACAGATGTTTATAGCAGATTTATTTATGATAGCCTATAACTGGAAGCGGCACAGATGTCCTTCAGTGGGTGACTAGGTAAACACTGGTGCATTCACAACATGGAATACTACTGGGCAGTCAAAAAGGAATGGCAGCCTGGATGGATCTCCAGAGAATTATGCTGAGTGGAAAAAGTCAATGCTGGGTGGTTACGTACAGTATAATTCCATTTGTAGTGTTCTTTATTCTGTTGATATAACATTCTTTTAAATAACACAATCACAGAAATGGAGCACAATTGGTGGTTCCCAGGAGTCGAGGGGCATGGTGGGAGGACAGTGATTGGCTATGGGAGGCAGCATGAGGGATCCTTGTGATGATGGAAACGTTCTCTGTCGTGGCTGTGTCAAAGTCAGCATCCTGGTTGTGATATTGCACTAAAGTTTTGCCAGAAGTTGCCCTGGGGGAAACTGGATAACGGGGACACATGATCTCTCGGTCTCATTTCTTAAAACTGCATGTGAATCTAGAATTATCTCAGAATAAAAAGTTTTAATGAAAAAAGCATTTAAAAAAACTCAGGATCTGAAAAGCTCAGGGTCAGAAGAATCATGAATACCAAATAATGTAGCATTTTTATCTTCGGTGGTCTTTTAAGGTTGGTTGTCCCAGTTTTGCTCCAAAATGGAGCCGTGTGGGTCCATGTAAGTCCCTGTACGGAGGTGTATGATTGACTTTTTCCTCAAGCGCTTCTAATTTAGGATGCTATTCATTGTAAGCCCTTTGAGTGCCTTTTGCCTCCGGTTTTCTGTTGGATCACAAACTAATTTCTTCATTTCAGTTCCAAGGTCATTTCCAAGCACCATTAACTTCTATGATCTCATTTTTGTGGTGAATTCTCACCTAAGGGCTCGAATATCTGGACACTAGACTTGCTTTTCCCGAGTGATTTCTCTCTCTGTGTGATACAGATTGTTAGTTGTCCCCTTATACCTGTCCTTTTCTTCTCTCTTGCCGTAGGAACTCCAGTTTTAAGCTGGGCACATGGCTGCACAGAGCAAAGGTCGCACTGCTCAATTTTCATTGTAATAGGTATGTGGCCATGTGGCCAAGTAGGAACCTTCTGTTCTGTTTAAGCTGCAAAATAAATGGAGCTATCCATTTGTTTTAACAAGCACTTAGTGAATAGATAAGATAAAATCTTCATATGAAAGCTGTCATTATGGGTTGTGTGTCCCCTCCCTCAGCAAAAAAGATAGATTTGAAGTCCTCAACCCTGGTACCTCAGTATGTGACCTTATTTGGAAACAGATCTTTGCAGATGTTGTCAAGTTGAGATCATACTGGAGTGGGAGGGCTAATCCAATATGACTGATGTCCTTATAAGAAAATGGTCATGTGAAGACACAGACACACACAGGAAGAAGGTCACATGAGGATGAAGATTAGAGTGAGGCATTTACAAGTCAAGGAGCTCCTGCAGCCACCAGAAGCTGGGGGCGAGGCATGGAACCGATTTCCCCTCAGAGTCCTTGGAAGGAACCAACCCTGCCGACATCCTGACTTTTGACGTCCAGCCTCCAGATCTGTAAGACAATATATTTCTGTTGCTTTAAGCCACCCAATTGGTGGTACTTGGACATGACAGACCTCAGAAAATCAGTACACTGTTTTAAAACTTGATTTTGGAGTATTTAAACAATAGGTTGACTATGCAGAGGCTCCTTACTCTGAGTCTTGAGACGTTTGGACTGATGTGGCCTCCTTTTGCCTGGAAAATCTCACTCTACCGAGCATAGACATTCTCTTCATTACTCCCAAACTCTTCCAACTTCTTTATATTTTTAGTGCCGATTTGATGTGCTTGAACGCCAGCCACATGTAAAGTAAATGGTGGTTGCACGTACTGGGTGGTTTCCATGGAGACTTCTAGCAAAGCCTTTCCTTTCTCTGTCCAACAAGTTGTCAGGGAAATATGTAGCTTCAGTTTGTGGGGTCTGCCAATTTGAGTGACTCTTGGAAGAGGATATGGTTACACCTCCTCAAGATCCTAATAAATAATTTCAGAGCAGAGCTATTTAGAGTCTCTTAAATTTTTATTAGATTTTCCTGTAACAAGGAAATTAACTAGTTCTCTGCCTGAACTGATCAAACTATCCATCGTGTTTATGGGGAGGAGGTTATTTTGGACTTTCTGGAGAGGAAAGCTGAGGTTCAAAGAAAGCAAGGCCCACAGATATGTTACATGACTCTAGTCCTCGATCTTTAGCATGTCCCACATCATGAGATGCCAAGAGGCCTGCCCTGTTTGAAACTCTTTAGAGGTGGAAGAAGTGGCAGGCTCAGCCCTGTGCGTTTATTGCTTCAAGTTAGTTATTGTTCAGTCAGTGGCTGAAGAGTAGCGGGGGTTAGTGGGAATGCTGGTGAGAACACACAGATTCTGCGTATTAGAAAGTCTAATAAATGGGAACCCCTAGGCTTATCACTATCGTGAAGCTTCCCCATTGTGCTCCTTACCAGTCAGGTTGTTATGGCAGAACCTCTAGATGGTGAAGAAGACTGACAGCCGGACACTCAAAGGTGGAGGAAAGGCACTTTATTGCAAGCACTGGTGCTGGCCCAGGGGTGTTGTTACCTCCTTTTATACACTGAGATAAAGATTCATCTCCTTGGCTATGTGTGGTGCCTACTGGCAACTCTTATCACTTATGTACAACGGAGGTGATGCTTGTTTGTCCTTGGTCACGATAACAGGACATAACTGCAGTCTCCATAGAACAGGATGTAGCTACAGCCTGTGTAGCTATGGAAAATTCCTGGCACACTAACTTTTGCATTGGAGTCAGGGAAGAGGTCTTCTACCACAAGGTGTGGTAAATTGTAAACCTCTTCCAATACTTGACAACTCCTCCCATCCAGAGGTGGACTCTTTTCCTCTTCTTAGAGCCTTAGCTAGCCTTGTAGAATTGGTTTGACTGCAAAACGCAGTAGAAGAAACCTTATGCAAATTTTGAGCCTAGGCCTGAAGCTTCATTTCTTGCTGCCTCGGGAACTCTGCCACCATGGGAAAAAGGCCAGGATCAACTGCTGGAGACTGAGAGCCTACGTGGGGGCAGCATAGAGGCACTTAGCCCAAGAGCGCACTGCTGAACAGTACGTGAACCCCAGGTGAGACCAGTGGAATGTGACCCAGATCCCTGTAATTGTCCAGCTGAGCTAAATAAATGTTATTTTAAGGCACTAAAGTTTTGGGGGTGGTTGTTACACAGCAATAGATAATCGATACAACCAAAATCCATCTGGGCTCACCTTTGACCTGTCCATCTAGCAGCCAGAATTCTTAGTAACACAAACCTATAATAACAAGTTACCGTGGGCAGTTTAGTCAGCAGAGGAATTTATTGGCAGGAGATTGGGTAGGTCGGTCTTTCTCTAAGAAAGCTTGGAAAAAGGCTTGAAAATAGACAAATGTACAATGAGGGGATAGCACTGCTAGAATTGCAGCCTTATCCCACCACAAGTAGGTCTGCTGGGGATGCTCTAATGGTAGTTACTGAATATTGGATGCCTGTGCTAGGTGTCCGGGTGTCCAGCATGGGACTCCGCACCACTGCCAGCCCTGTGTGCTGGGCTTTGCTACCAGGAAACAATGATTTACTATTCCTGCTCCACCCTCCCCTCCCCCTGTGCAGGTGTGTCTGGCCAAGCTTAGGTCCTGTGCCCATATCCCGATTGTGAAGAAATCAGGAAAGTGAGTGACCTAGCTAGCTGCTTTAGCTGAAGGCAGGTGGAAAATTTCATAAACATTGGCAAGGGGTTCTGATGCTGGGCAGCCAGGAGAGAAATGGCAAATGTTCATCATTTTGCGTTCTGTGCTCTTGTTAGCTTAGTCGCTTACAGCAGTTGTGATAAAACCAGCTTTGTGGTTCATTCCTTGGTTCTACTGAGAGAAAATACTCAGTTTTGAGGCTGTACCCTTCCCACCTGCTCCTTCTCTCACAGATGTGTTCCAGCAACCGTTTGAAGGCCAGGAAAGAGTGGGACCTGATTTGCATGTATCTCTGGCTGCCAAGATGGGTCCAGAGAGAGTCTATTCACTGCTCTAGTGTGCTACCTATGAGAAAGGAATGAATGGAATCTTTAGTGAACATAAGAGGCCCCCTATTTGCACAGTGAGTTTGGTGTATGTGACATGTATTTATTTTAATAATGTTATTATTTTTTGTTTACATTGCTGTGTGCTTTATGCAGATTGTATAATATAAAATTGTTGGGCAGTCAGATCTTTCACTTTGGGTGATTTCTTATTTTCCAGAATTTCTCTAATAACTTCCCTCAGCCCTGAAAATCTTATCTGCCCAAACTATGCATGTAGGATTAGTTTAATATTAGAAATAATGCGTAAAAGAGAAAAACAGAATTACTGGACACTCTGTAGTCGGTGTTTGAGAAATGTCAGTCCTTTTTCTCAGACTTCTTAGATACACATGCCCCAGTCAGATTATGTCTTACTCAACTCAGGCTGCCAGAATGAAATACTATAAACAGAGTGGCTTATAAGCAACACAAATGTGTTTCTTGCAGTTCTGGAGGCTGAATGTCCCAAATCAGAGTGCCAGCATGGTGGGTTGTGGTGAGTGTCCTCTTCCTGATTGTTAACTGGCAATTTTTTACGTGGTGGAGAGCAGAGAGAGGAAGCAAGCTTTCTTGTGACTCTTAAAAGAGCACTGATCTCATTCATGAAGGCTTCATCCTCATACCTCATGGAATTCTAATCACCTCCCAAAGGTCCCCATCCTAATAACATCCCATTGCAGGGTAGGATGTTAACATGACTTTTTCGGGTGACACAGGTATTCAGTCCATAACAGATTATAAACTCCTTGAGGGCAGGGACTTTTCTTTCTGTGTCAAACTTCTCTAAGTTGCTAACCCTCGAGGCATGACTTGTGCAAGGGAACTGTGCTGGGTATATATCGCCTCCGGAGAAATCAGGCCTAGATTTCATCTCATCCTTCACGGTGAGGCTATCAGTGGAGGGGTGTGTGTGAATGACATCAGATCAGGCTGTGCAAATGCACGTGATGGACCGGGGTCAACAGGTGATTCAAGGTAGGAGATAGGAAGGTCCTACCTGGGTCCTGGGGATGTTCCTGGCAACCACAGCTCAGTGGCAAGAGATCTAAGGGCAGGGAAAGTTCAGGGTTTTGGGTGTCAGGAATGTCAGCAGGTAGCTAGGGGTCATGTTCAGGACAAGGGGATAGACAGGTGAGAGCAAGGCCAGACCTTTAAGTGATAGGTGCCTGTTAAGCTTGAGAGGGAAGAGGGTGGACATTTATAGCTGGGGCATAGAAAGGTGAGTTGGTCATGGAGAGGAATGAGTTTGGTCAATTTAATATGGCCAGAAGGTCATAGTAGGACCTGTAGCAGGATGGACTTGGGATTGGGTTCCAGCTGGTTGGGCCACTGCCCCTCAAATTCATTTGCATTTGCCATAAGGGCACAGGGGGACTGAGTGTCCTGGTTGTGAGAGGCCCTGCTGTGGGCATGGGGAGGGGATAGTCCTGGGCTAGGAGGGGGCTTGGGGCCAGCCTCCTCAGAGGGAGTCTGCCTCTGCTCAGGGAGGCGAGGAGCGTTTGTTATTTACCAATTGGGTAGGACCTTCACTAGGAATTTAACAAAGAAAACGAATGAAGTCAGCTTGCCTGCTCCAAAATTGCGATTTCTGGTATGATTTAGCTCTGTGCTGAGTTCAGGCTGGAGACTGAAAACTCTGCTGTTGGCTGAGATTGAACTTCTGTTTGTTCATTCCCACTGAAAGTATCTCGAGGACCTGTGCGTAGTGCATGGATGTGGCCCGCCTTGCTCTCCTCTAAGGCACTTGTTTCTTTAAAAGAAATGTGCGTGTGTGTGTGTGTGTGTGTGTGTGTGTGTGTCTGAGTGTGAACAAAACAGAAGCTATAAAATTTAGAAGGGACCCAAGAAGTGAACTGATAAAAATGCCAAATAGCCCCAACCTGTGATTTTATTTTTGAAAAGCACTACAAATGTCAATAAACAAAGTGTTTGAAAGTGAACCCTTTGGCTGGTGAGATAAGGCCGAGTTGCCAGAATCAGCCAGAGCTTTCTATAAGACTGGCAGTGCCTGCGTGCTCACTTAGACTTTTCAGCCATCAGCTGTACACAATTCTGTGACACGCAGAGCCTGGAGACTGGGCCAGAATCCTAAAATGAATTTTCTTTTGTAATCCGAGCTGTAATTGCATTTTAATTCAGCCCTAGTGTCAAGATTGCGTGTGTGTGCGCGCACACATGTGTGTTCCCTTCATCTCGTTAGTTCCTGGCGTTGAAATCTGCCTGGCACTCAGTCTGCCCTCAGTCAGTGTTAGTTCTTACTGTTGGGTCTACTCTTCCTTTTCCTTTCCCCTACGGGGCAGGATATGCTGAATTTCTCTTTGACTTTGCTTGCCTGGAATTAGGTGATTACAGAGTGACTGAGCTTATTCGAGGTACTTGCTATGCTGGGATCAGGTAGTATGTCTGATCTTTTAGAACTTAAGAATAGGTTGGCATATTGACATAAGTGACAATCTAGAGGTATAAAACAACATGTGGAGCAGGGCTCCTCTTAGTTCAGTGAAGAATTCAAGCTCAGCAGACATATTGAATTGAGTCTGTAAATCTGCCTGGTGGAAAATCAGTGGGTCGAGTGCTGTGGAGGATGCTAGGATGACTTTTAAATGCGAGACTTAGACTTGCCCTCAGAAGACTTATGGCCTTTGTAGGGTTGTAGCAGGTGTATTGGGAACTGTGATGCAAAGTGAAAGTGGTAATCACCAGGGGCAGAGGTTCAAACTGCACTTTTAGTGTGTACAACCTTTTTTTTTTTTTTTTTTAAAGGAAAAGTACAAGCAGGAAGAGAAGGGGAATGAAGCATGTGTTTATTTATTTAGCTGTTTGTCTTGGTACCTACCGCCCGGCAAACCCAGGCCCTGGGATTGTATGTGAACTGTGCTGGCTGGAGGCAGCGGCTTATCCATTAAGTCTCCAGCACTCAGCACCCAAAGACTTAGTTTTTATAGAATTTTTGCATCTAGAAAAAGCCTTATATTTTATCTAGTTTGACTGCTTCATTCCCGTAGATGAGACTTGAGACCAGCGGTGGACACATCTTCTCCCTGATCACCTGGAGAGACAGCTACCTTTGATGAAGAGAACTTGTTTTTATAAAACAAGCTATTGCTTCATTCTGTGCTGGCAGCTTCGAGGAAAGAGTACACTGTGTATTCAGTGGGGGGGTGAGTGAGGGCCAGCTTTTCCCAGCTGGTGCTTGATTTGAAATCACACTTAGAGCCGGCGGGAGGGGAATGGTTTGGGGTCACATCTATACAATTTCTTGCTGACACAGAGTTAGGTTTTGTATCTTTATCTTGATGACTTTTCTAAATTCATTTTAGAGATAGGTAACACCACCTGATTCAACGTGGCCAAGACAGAAAATGAAATAAAATAAACACGTCCCCTCTCCCTGTGCCCTAGCCACTGTAGTCCCTTCCTGGAGGCTGCCAGCAGCCAGCTGATGTTGCTTCAGCTTCCAGAGATAGCATGTGGATAAACAAGACAGCCCCCTTAAAAAGGTAGCGACTATACCCACTGTTGTGTCTTGCTTTTTCCTTTTCAACACTTTCACCAGATGATCTTTGCCTATCAGTACTCAAAGACCGTCCTCATTCCTTTTTCATAGGTGTCTTTTGTTTTTGCTTTCGTTGTTTTTGGTGGTGAATGGTAGAATCCACTCCAGAATGGGATTAGGAATTGTTTGGAGGGCTAGACGAACCAGACTGGCATCTAATTTTCCAGAAAGAAAGCCTCAGCCATGCATTACTAGTCTCGTGGAAGGCACTTGGGCTTCTTCCATCCCAGCAGGGATTGGACGTGATGCGCTTGCTTCCTCTGCCATTCGGAGCCAGGAAGGCGAACCTGCAGCCACCCCACTCCCAGCAGAGCCTCTTTCCTTCCAGTTCTCGCTTCTAGAGCAAAGTCTTGTGTAGTTGTGTCTGATTAGGGGAGACTTGGTCATAATTTTGCAATTTACAACTGCAAAGGCACCTAGGAATTTGATTCTCAGGATTCCACTGGGGACTTGCAATGTGAGAAATTTCTCCAAATAGAGAAAAGCTTTCCACGACATGATAGGTAATCGCAGATCTGGCAGATGTCCGCTAGAGCTGACTAGAACCTGTTGTGTGGCTGGATCACAAGGTAGTATTTTAGATGGTAATCTCTACATGTTACCAGTCTGTGTCTCATAGACCCTGTGTGCATGCCATTTTGCTTGTGTAAAATGGAATATAAATTCCTAGAGGCAGAATTGTTAGATCAAAAGGCTGATTGTAATTATTACAATTATTGACAAATGATTTCGAGATATGTTACCCATCTGTGCTTCTGCTAACAATGTGCGAGTTCCTGTATTTTTGCCCACCGTTTCCTTGTTCAGATTCCATGGGAGCCGAGTGGCAGGCTGGGCCTTCCCTGTTGCTGGGGTGAGCTTTGGGCCTGGGGCCAAGAATGCTGACAAACCAGATCCGGGCCGTAACCTCTTCCAATAAGGTCTGTATTTAGCATCTGGGCTGGATTTGGTCTACAATTTATTATAGACTTTCTAGCCCTAAATTAAATAGCATCTTGGGGCATACGAAAGATAATGTAGCTTCCAAAATTGATTTGCAATTTGGGAATAGTGTGTATGTTGGGAGATTTGGGATCATTATGTGTTCACAAATGTCTAAGGATATTTCCAAAGCGTGATTATGAAGATTTATAACATCTTTTCTCTTTAAAAATAACAAACCAATAAAATAGCCCAGAGAAAGAAAAATACTGCATGGAATCACTTATATATGGAATCTTAAAAAAAAAAAAGGAAGAAAAAAGTCCAACTTAGAGAAACAGAAAGTAGAATGGTGGTTGCCAGGGGTGAGAGGGTGGTGGAAGTGGGGAGTTCTTGACAAAGAGGACACACTGAGGTGTGAGATGGATAAGGTCTGAGGTTTTCATGCACAGCGTGGTGACTGGAGTTGATGAACCCGTGTGGTATAATTGAAATTTGTGTCCTCACCACAGAAAATTAAAAGGTGATGTGTAAGGTGATGAATACGGTCACTGACCCCATGGTGGGAACCTTTTCACAGTGTATGCGTGTGTCAAGTTATCACGTTCATTTTACATACATTGACACTTTTGTCAATTCTATGTCAATAAAGTTGAAAAAAGACAAATGTCATTTTAGTGTATGAACTATTGCACAGACTGTTCATTTCTGAAATGCAGCACCCAGTTGTCTCAGTGGGTTGCTGTGGAAGTTTAGGGTAATGTCGTCTAGTCATGGTTATAGTGATGCTCGAAAGCGAATGACAGTTTTAAACATGTGTATAAAAGTGAAAGCGGGGATGAATAATGGAAGTGTTTACTCTTTGAGTTGTCATTTACTAAATATAGCTGATTATTTCAAGAAAATACTCTTTCTTAATATGACTGTTGAGGGTATCTGTAAGGATATAAGCTATAGCTGAGGGGGGCAGTGTGGTCTTACGTTGGGGTTGGTAGCCGTGTTTGTAAAGTGCCAGGTAATAAGTATTTTCAGTTTTATGAGCCAAGAGACAAAATTGAGAATTATATAACAAGAAGGAAAACCAAACTTTCACAATTTTCTATTGAAAAAATTCAAAATATAGTAATAATTCACGTAGAGTTTTATTTTTGTCCACTAGTAGGAGGCATGGAGTTCTTGTTACGAGGATAACGTTTTGCCCACTGGGATTCAAAGTTAGTATTCCCTATCATCAAATTGATTGCCATCGTTCATCTGTGAAAACCATTTCATCTCGTGGGCCGTGCACAAGCAGACGGGGCCAGATTCAGCCTGTGAACATTCGTTTTCAGTTACTGAGACAAAGGAAAGACCATGAGCTTGGACCTAGGCACACAGAGCTATGAGTACTGGCTTCGAACTTGTCACCATGAACAACCTATCACTTAACTTTTTGAGTTGGGGTGTTTGTGCATTAACTGGAGGTAATGACATTTACCTCATGGAACAAATAACCTTTGTTGTGATTTTGCATTCAGATTACAGATCTCAGACTTTGATATAATTTAGCTAGACTTATTTTAGAATTAGTATTTAGCAGTTTCAAAAGCTGATTTGTCGGGGGATTAATTACTCACATGATCTTTGTGTGAAATACTGTGTGAAAAATGCCTTTTCAGTGGGGGAGATCTGACAGCTTCCACCTTAACCAAATTGCCAAGCTTGCAAATTGATACCAGTGACAGGATGCTCTGACATTGAGTGCCTTTCACTGATGTGTGTCTGCCTCCTCCTGTACTGCAGTATCCACCTGGGTGGTGTTCTTGCCAGAGATGATTGACTTGAATATTGTCATAAGAAAACAGATCCAAAATGTCAAACATCCTGTGAGACAACTGGCCCAAACTCTGGAAAGGATTCACTATCATCATGAACTGAGAGGGATTGTTTTGGATTAGAGGAAGACTAAGGAGACCTAAGTTAAAATGTGATGCATAGACACTAATTAAATCCTGGATTGGAGAAA
>RJWH01009955.1:0-19407 GCA_004363575.1 Solenodon paradoxus
ATAAAAGAACTCGGGATTACAGTGAAAATCTAAAGGGTTCTCCCCAGCCCCAGCCCATCAGGTCAGCCTCAGCTACGAGGTGCCAAGAAGGCGCATCCTGGTCACTCACAGCACGAGGACACATCAAAACTGCACCCTCAAGCATGAACCTCACGGTGACAGACCAGGGTCTAGTGCCATCCCCACAGGCTGGGAACCAAAGTGGCTGTGGGCAGCGGCTCATGGCAAGCATGGCCTGTGTCCTGGGCAACATGACAGAGCCCCAGAGTAGCCCAGCGACCGCAGACAGACCTGGAAGACGATGGCAGGGAGGGTCGTCTGGTAGTATCCATCCTGGTCAGCCTCTGGCTCGGTGTCTCTCATCCAGTCTTTCTTGTCTGTTTCCAGAGCTTTCCGAAGCCAGGCAATGATGTTGGACTACAAGTCACAAAGAAAGGAACAGGCTCCCTTCAATCAAGACAAATGGCTTCCTTTCTGGGGTGCAACCAGGGAAGAATCTGCCAGGAGAAGAGACCCTCTGGGCCACGCCCCGTGCAGGTGTGCCCTGGGCCTCCCAGAAAAGCTGCAGGATGACGTCAGCTGAGACCGGGCAAACACTCCAGCACCCACCACTGTGGGGCCCCAGGGCCTGCTGCACCTGTCTACCGTCATGTTCACTGCCCCCCGGAAGGGCCATCACACCACCTGGGGGTCGCTGGGGGACTCTCAGGCCAGAACTGCCACCCTCCTGCTCAGGGGACATGGTGTCAAGAGGCTGGCAGGAGGTCCAGGCCTCACGGGCCTAGGGGGACAGGACAGGCGCACCCCTGCAGCCGGACGGCCTCTACCTGTGGGGTGGGGACCCCAGACTCTCTCCAGACCCGGAGAACCTCTATGCACCTCGCCTAGTGGCAAGTGTCCCGGTTCAGACCTGACCCCCAGACAGTGCAGCCTGTGCTCTGCACCTGCTCCCATGCCCACAGGCACCAGGCAGCCCACGGGGAGCCCAGAGCCGCGTGGCCCCAACACAGCCGGTCTCCGGACCGCACGCCGCTACTCACAGTGAGAGTGGACATGTAGGTGTCCAGCAGCTCTGAGACCACGCTCGGAGACAGCAGCGGGGCCAGGGTGCTGACATCCACTTCTGGGGCCAGCTCCATGTTCCCCATCATCTCTGTGCTGTCGTAGAGACCAGCAGTCTCATTCCAAGGCGAATAGGTGAAACAGTAGACGCAGCCACATGAATGCCCTTCCCAGGGCAGGCGGGGCCTGTGCACCCTTCCACCCGCCCCGCCCAGTGCCCCCTAACTCAGTGCGGTCGTGTTTCTCGGAAGGAGCAGTTCAGCTTCTCCCATAGAAAGGTCAACGCTGAGCATGAGAACCACACAGTGTCAGAGACTACAACGCGGGAGTGAGAAGTCGAGGCAGGAGAGGCGCTAAGGGACGCGGCCCGGTGCCCGGTCAGGCGAGCTCGGGCCCGTCCTCCCCTGCTCAGCTCCCTCGGGCGCAAGCGTCGCCCGGGGATTAGCAACGGCTGCACGCCGAGGCTGTGCTGCGGCTCTGCTGGGGCCCGGGAAAGTGCTGCCCGCCGCCGACAGGTGTCTCCTCCTCGTCACCTTCTGTACTGAAGTGCACGTGTCCCACAACCGGTCACCGAAGCGAACACCACTCACGCGCCACAACTTCACGGCTCAGGCAAGCAGTCTGCACGCCAGCAACAAGTGATCGGCAAAGCTGCGGCCCGGTGCTGCACCTGTTCTGCACGGTACCATGCACACGCACTGGGGCTGCCCTCCCGGCTGACCAAGTAACCGACCTCGGGACCCCACCACCTCAGACCAGCCTGTGCGTGTCCTGTGGGTGACAGGCAGAACCTCAAAACCAAAAAGCGGAAAGGATAAGCCATCTTCCTAGCCTGCAGAGCCAAGGTGGCCAGGCCGGCCTCCGAAGCAGGAGTGAGTTGGGGTCTGCGGGCCACCTGGCCTCACCTGCTCAGGACACCACCGCACCGGGAAGAGCTGGGTGCTCAGGACCCAGGGGGCTAGCCAGCAGCGGGCTGCCGGCGTCCGCAGGGTGGGCCTCAGGGCAGGTCAGGGCGGCCCACCTCAGCAACAGCCCAGAGCTGAACCAGAAAGGAGTGTCCACTCAGAAGCGGTGCCCGCATTCGCACACAAGCCGCAGCAGACACGGCAGCTATTCAGAAACCACGGGAAAGGGGCGCTACCTGGCGTAGGTGTTCAGGACCCATGTCAGCAGGCTCACGATCTCATTTGCTTCCAGGTCCTCTGCCGCAAGCTCCTGCATGCGTGCGCTCAGGGCCTGGTGGTACGTGTGCAGGAGGCTTCCGAAGATCTCGTAATGCGGAGGGAAGCACTGAACCATCAGATTCTTGGCAACGATGAGGTCGTCCAAGACGTACTTCCGTATGATTTCCAGGTGGCGGACAAGCCACATCTTGTCAGACTCCCTGGTGTCTGCCTGTGTGCCTTCAATTCTAGTCGTCACAGTTCTATCCAAGACGGCAAACATCTTCTCCTTCCAATTCTTGGGCCTCCCCGGAGGGGTAAAGCCTGTTTGTTTTTTTCGGTCAAGTATGCGCCTGTCAATTTTTTCTTCCCTTTCGATAATCCTGACGACTGACACCAGCAGGGTGGGGTCCCGGCGAACGGTGACCAGCGCCCTCTGCAGCACCATCCACAGCTGCTTGGCCAGCTCATCGGAGAGTCCCTGTGTGCTCCCGAAGTAGCCGTGGATGAGGGTCATGTCACGCGCGTTCCCGCTGTCCATGCGGTACTGCTCATACATCAGCCCATCTCGCGAGCACTCCAGGTCCATCAGCTTGCGGTGAGCCTGCAGGAGCGCGCCTTGCTCAATGAGGTCCTGCGTCTCCCTCACAATCTCGGGCACTGCAAAACCACACAAGAGGGCCCGGGACTCTAGGAGGGCCCTCCCCGCATCTTCCCAGAAGACGCAACTGCTGAGCTGCAGGGCGGAACCCATCTGGAACCCAAGTTCCACCACGTCAGCTCTTCGCTGGCAGCAGTCACCAGCTCAGCCCCTACAGGCAGCTATTCCCACACAGCCTGTGGGAGCCAGGCTGAAACCCGCGCTTCCTGTGCTCGCATGGCCGACACTGGTGGGGACGCAGAGGGGGCCCTCCCCCTCCAACTGAAGTGGCTTCCAGGGCATCTGAAAGGCCAGCACTCCACCCTCATTCTGCTTGCCCCCTTTCGGAAGCCAGGTGTTACAGGCTAGGACGACCACAGAATCTGGAGAGTGGCTGCGACACCCAGGGAGAGGCACGGGCACAGAAGAGGCCTGCCGCCCTCGAGCCTGCACCCCAGGCTGACGCAGCACAGTCCCACACAAAGGAAATCAGCAAGCCCTGGGCAAGGAAGACTCTCATTTCCAGCTGCCACATTATCAGTCAAATGTCCAGCGCTCCAGAACTACCTTCAGATACAGAAACGGGAATGTGAGGAGTCAAAGCACAAAATAAATCAAGAGAAACGTCCCTGAGAAAGACGAGGCAGATCTCCAAGAAAGACTTGAAAACAAGCCGCAGACACACTCAGGGAGCTAGAAGGGTGCGAGCAGGGCCCCACGGTGCGGGTGGGGGACCCACCGACACGCCCAGAGGCAGCAGGGTGGACAAAGGGAGGTCAGCTCACCCCAAGGCGTCCTGTTGGGAAGCTGGTGACCCTGACTGAGGCCAGGAGACCAGGGGACAGACAAAGGGCTCTGAGGGGTGAGGCTGTGCCCACACAATGCTAGCTGACATTGTCCTCAACAGGCCACACTGCCCTTCTCCCACTCTCGAGGCCCAGGAGAGAATGGGCTCTCCAGTGACCTGCCCGCCATCTACCAGCCCCAAGGCCCCCACCAGCTCCAGCTCCAACTGTGACTCAGATTCAGCGCAGCCCTGCCCAGTCCGCCCTGGCCTGTGTCCCTTCCCCTCCACCTGGCACTGCCCTGCCCGTCCTTGTCCAGCTGCCGCTCTCAGGCCACAAGCTCCTCAACTGAGTGGCGCATCTTTGTTCTTTTTCTTTTTACCCCCAGCCCTGGGTCTCGAACCTGGGTCCCTGGGCTTTTACATGGACTGTCGTTGTGGCTGCATAGGGCAGCACGTCTCTGCTCTGCTATCCATTGGCTCCAGCTGCCCTGCTGACCAGTCCACTCACCGGGGAACTGAGCCCCCTGTGCAGCTCGGGCACACTCTGTGCCGGTCCCGACAAACACAGCTGCAAGGTCTTCCCGGCTTTTCCTGGACAACCAGCCACGCCCAGCACGCTCCCCAGACCGCACTGTCCAGGCGGAGCGGCCTACAACACGTACTGATTCCCCGCAGGTGGAGGGAACAGGGAGGCGTGAGGCGCGTTAGGCCTGCCGGCCGCTACCTGAAAAGATGTTCTTAAGGTTTTCCACGGCGGCGGCGAGCTGGCTGTGCCGCACGACGGCACCCTTCACGTCCTTGAGGCTCTCGATGGTGTTGATGCTCTGCCTCCAGTCTTTGCTAACGTCAGCCAGGGACCGCCGAACGCCGCTGACGTCGGTCAGTGCGTGGTGCAGCTGGCTCAGGCCCGTGCGCACCCCGTCCAGCTGAGACTGGATGGCGGCCTGTGGAGACAGGAGCATGAGCAGGGCTGGGCAGCCACCAGCACAGCTTCTCAGGAGCCTGTGCTCCGAAGACACGTGGGCAGTGAAAACTAATTCCCAGAGGAAATTTAACTGAGACAAAGCAGGGACTTAAGTGCCACCTAAAACACCATCTTAAAGCTCTGCTAAAAAAAACCTCATGACACTCCTCACCCAGCCCCTGGAACTAAAGACCTGGTGCCACCGCAGGTGCCCCTTAGATGGCATTTCAGAAGGCTCCACAGCTTCTGCGTCAGAATCACACGGTGGGGCAAACCGTCATGACTGTCATCAGCTGGAGAGGGAGGGGTGGCCTGCTGTCCAGCTAGCATCAGACTCAGCTTGAGGATGGCCGGCCCCACCACAAAAAACTGGCACATCTGGGCTAGGGATATGCCCCCAAGCCAGGAGCGGGGGGCACCAGTAGCGGAAGGCAACACAACGAGGCAACTGATAATCATTAGTCCCCCAAGTTTCCGACTAAAGTTCTGACTAAAAACGTAGCAGTTCCAAACTGGCCTTTAAGTTATGAAGACACTACTGTTTCAAATTAGCCCCATAGGTCTCTGGGTGTTCGTGGTACAAATGAAGGAATCCAGCCCGCTGTTCCCCAAATAGTCAGTGTTCAAGTGGAGGGGAGGCCTCACTGCCACCAAGCGTGGGACCTTTCCTCCGGGGGTTCCCCTAAGACCCAAGGGCACTCCGCCACCTGCCACCTGCAGCTGGACAGGGCCCGCTGCTTCCCTAACTACTAAAGGTACGCGTTTTCGTAACACCTTGCCTGTTCACGTGAATTAAGTTAAAGCCAGTCCAAATCATATCGACTTTCTCGCTCCGCTCTCACGCTCTTCGTAAGCACCTGGCTCTAGTGCCTGCGGCGGCCTGAGCTGAAATGACTGCCGCAAGCTTCTGGCGGCTCTGTAGAAAAGCTGCTACTCGGGAATCTTAAAAAGTTGTTCCTTTGGTATTTCACTACTGCTGCAGCCTTCTTCATAAATCTGACCGGTAAGCTGTTAGAAAAGATGTGGTGAATGACGCCAACACTGGCGCCGTGTCCGCAGTGAGGAGAGGCGGCCACACGCTGAAGCTCCGGGGGAGGCGCGGCAGTGCCCGCCGCCTACCTTCAATCTGGCCTCCACGGAGGCCTTTTTGCGGGCCTCTCTTCTTCGATACTGCTCCACTTTGTCCAGCTGGTCGGGGCGCTGAAGCATCCCAGCAACCCTCTGCACCGCTGTGGCGACAGCCTCGCGATCCGTCTCCTTCATGGCTGAAGAGCAGGGGAATGCGGCGCCCGTCGGTCCTGGAAGAGGCGCGCGGGGTGCGCGGGCGGGGGCTGTGCGGGGTGCTCGGCCTCCCCCTGCAACGGTCAATGTTCACGAAGGGCTGTGAGGAGAGCGCAGCACCGCAGGAGGGCTGTGACGGGGGCTGACTGGCGGACCCCGCGCAGGGCACCCGAGGGGCTCTCCGCCCGGCAGGCAGGCCGCCTCCAGGCCCGAACCTCCCGCCCCACGGCCACGCAGGCGGCGGGGCCGGCCGCGGGGCGAGGCCACCATCCCGGGGACAGCGCCAGCTCCGCCGCCGACGGCCGCACGCGCCCGGGGCCCACACACCTCTCCGAGGTGCTGGTTCCCGCGGACGGTGCGGGGCGCCGGGTGCCGTGCCCCGCCCGCCGCCCGTCTCCACACCCCTGTCCCGCGGCGGCGGGTCCCCGGCTCCGCGCCCGCCCTTCCCTCAGGTGCCACGGCCGCAGACCCGGCAAGAACCCGAGTCGCCACAGGGCCCACCCGGCCGGCCGGCGTCGGCAGCCGTCCCGGGGCGGCGCCGCGCGTGTCTGCGCCTGCGCGTTCGGCAGGCCCCGCCCCTCCCGGCGCCGCGCGGACGCGACAGCGGGACCCGGGGACGGAAGCCGCCCGGCCGCACGGGGGCCCGTCCCGGTCAGAGCTCGCGGGAGACAGCCACCCGGCGCTCACCGTCAGCGCTTTCAACGCCGCCGCCAGCGCGCGACCGGAAGTGGACCCGCCGTCAGGACTTCC
Source organism: Solenodon paradoxus (assembly GCA_004363575.1). Taxonomy (NCBI): domain Eukaryota; kingdom Metazoa; phylum Chordata; class Mammalia; order Eulipotyphla; family Solenodontidae; genus Solenodon; species Solenodon paradoxus. The sequence continues at coordinate 6,648 of RJWH01009955.1, forward strand.
GCTTCCGTCGGCAGACCGGAAGGAGCCGGTACGGGGCGGGGTCTCAGCACCCGCGGTGACGTCAGGGCCGGGGGTGCGGGGATCCGGGGATCGCGGTCTGGAGGCGGCCTGGCCGGGGCTCGGCGGGGCGGGGCGGGGCGGGGCGGGGCCGGGCGCCTGACGTGTTTGAGTTTGCGGGGCCTTTGACCAAAGTGCAGGAGGACCCTCAGCCTGGCCAGGTGACCCCTCCCCGTCGGCTCTCCGCCGCGGGAACGGGCTGGCCATGCCCCGGACCGGGCTGGTCGAGTGGGCGTCCGGAAGGAGCCCGGACCTTCTGCGGCAGCAGCGGCGCTGGTGGCCTCTCCACCGGGCGCCTCACGGCCGACTCCAGCGACTGCCGCCGCCGCCCTGGGCCTGGCCTGGCCGGGTCACTGTTTAAAGGACAGGCAACGTTTTCATTATGAAAGTGTTAGCGTGATTTATTTTATATCAGTGTTGCAAATTTAATACAAACCACAGTATTAGAAATATACTCAAGCTCTGGGGTACTGAGAAAACTACAGAAATACAGAAGTGTATATGTTTTTAATCTCAGCGAAAGTCTAATGCGGACATCCTTTCTTCCAGCAGAAAGTGCAAAAATATAACTGCATCTCTTCCTGTCTAATCCCTTCCCACATCGTATTTGACTTAATGTTTTCTGCTGGATAGACAGAAGCTGCACAGGACCAGCACAAGCCAGCACTCAGCGCTGATCCTTGCATTCTAAAGCAGAAATGACCTCACCTATCCTGTCTACATTCTGTCACCGTCTTTCTGTGCAATTTCCAGGAGGGGTATGGCAGCAAATGGCAAAAGTGCTGACAGAATTCTGGTTCCCACCACCCAACAGAGGCAGGGACCCTGCACATCGGCCCTATTTGCCTCCAGGACAGCACCTGGCCCAGGTGCTGGCCCACACCAACAGCACAGTGGTCGTCTTCGGCCCGTTTGGCTCACGTCGGTGACTGCAGGAGAGGGGCTGCGGCCAGTGTGTCCCAGTGGGAGGAGGAGGCTATGGCCTTGTGGGGAGAACACAGTCACCTCAGAAGGGCTGGTCGGGTAGTGGGTCTTGGCTACATCGGGTCTGGCGTCCTCTATAGACATCTCTGACTGCCATCTTTCTGGTCCCTTCTTCCCATGACACTCTGAGACCAGGAAGGGCAGGCACCTCTCCTCGGGACCCCTGGGCCCCTCTGGATCCCAGGCCAGCCAGGCCTGCTGCACAGCTGAAGAAGGATGAGGATGGAGACACAGTCCCTTTGGGATGGCCCAAGGGCTTCCTGAGGAGGAGCTGGGCTCTTGGTTTGCATAAGGAGGAAGATTTGGAAATGGTCCTTGTCTTGGGGGTTACATCTAGAGATTAACCCAGAGAGCTGAGGGCACTGAATTGGGGGTGGGAGTGGGTGGACGCGGGGCAGCTCCCACCAAGTGGAAGCAGGTGGTTGGGAGGTGGCTGCCTTCCTAAGGGGTGGAGTGGGAACAGCTCCATGTCCCTTTTCACAAGACCCCATAGGGGAGATTGGGAGGCCCAGGGCGGAGTGAACGACCATCTGTCAGTTCTGTGGGAGACCTTCACCCCAGCCACACTAGCTGGGAGAGGGCTTTGCCCAGAAGCTGCAGGGAGCCACCTGGGGTGCAGTGGACTGCGGGTGGCCCTCACGTTCTGATTTATACTTTTATATCCAACTTTCCTGCAACCAGAATGTCTTACCTTTACGATTAGGAAAAACGTACCTGTCTGGCCTCTAATGGTTCTCCCCGACCACAGTGTCGGAAAGACGGCAGACGAGACAGCTCGCCTCCCTCTGCTCTGTGCCGCCTGTCTGCACTCCACCCTAACTCGAGTCACAGGATGCACTGAGCTTGGAGCTCGGAAGCCCCGGAGGGAACGTACAGGCCCCACCCACAGGAGGCTCCAAGGACACGGGCCAGGCACCTGGCTGGTCTGGGCAACAGGGCAGACAGGGTGAAGCCCCCTCCACCGAGGCACACGTGGGACCTGGAAACTACCTCAATGCCCCCTGCTCCTCTGGAGCCAGAGGGCCAGCTGACAGGTGGACGTCTCCACTTCAGTTGTTCTGAGAGATTTAGTCCCCCAGAGAGATACTGTCCCGTGAGTGCATTGAAAACCCCTTTGCATCAAACCCCGTGTTCACGGCACACAGAAAGGCCCTGAGTGGGCCCCGCGGTCAGACTGGCTCCTGCAGCTTCGCACAGTGGCCTCCAGGTTGCACCGCCAGCCGGTCCATCTGCGCTCGCGGCACTGGCTCTAGAGGCCACTACGGCAGGAACGGGCACACTGGGGCTTGGGGTGGCATCAGTGTTGCCAAGGCACTTCTGGGGACTGGCCCGGGCACAGCCCCCTGGCTGCGAGTGGCCCAGGGTGGGGAGTCTAGGGGCTCACGTTTGACGAGGGGCAGGGTCCCAGCAGCAATGCCCAGTGTGGGGGGCGGGGGAGGCTCCGGCTCAGGAAGGCCATGCACACGCTCCAGGCAGATGCAGTGTGCAGGGAGGAAGGGGGCCAGCTCCCGGGTGGTTCTCGGGGGGCCCTCCAGCACACCACGGCCCAGGTGTGGGGCACAGAGGTGGGGCCTAGAGTCGGGCTCTGTTTTCAGGTGCATCCTGGTGGGAAAGGTGACCAGTTGTCTCTTGGCCACATCACTGGCCCCCAGCCACACCTGGCTAGGGGACGCAGAGTAGGCGTCAGCCACATCCTTAGATCCAGAGTCACTCTCCATCTTGATAGGCACGTCGAGGGACGGCATGGGGTTGCACAGGGCCTCCGGGGGCACCCTTGTGCTTCCCAGCTTAGTATCCGTGGGGGGGTAGCACCCCGCCGGGAGCTGCCGTGCCCCGGGCTGAGGGAGAGGGTGCCCGCGCTCCAGGCTCCCCTGGGAGAGGCTGGCATGAGGCTGCATGGGGCCCAGGCTGCCCTGCAGGGCTCTGTGGGTCCGGCCAGCGCTGGCTCCTGGCGGATGGCTCTGCTGGGAGCTGGGTGAGTTCCCGAAAGCAGTGAGGGCACCCTGGAAGGCGGGGTAGGGCGCACGGGAGGTGCAGGGCGCCGTGTGTGTGGAGGGTCCGCTGGGCCTCCCGGACCCTGGCTTTAGTGCCGCCATGTCACCCGGACTGTGCTTCCCTGGCGTCCAGCTCAGGTGTTTTGTGGGGCCTGGAGTCTCGAAGCCACACCTGTAGGCCTGAGCTTCCCTCTGGCCCCTGACCCTGGGCTCAGCCACTCCCTGGTCCCTGCGGACAGGAGATGCTGTCAGACAGAGCAGGGACACACTCTGACCCCAGCCCACTGGTTGGGGCCCCCCCAAGCTAAGTGCGCAGGCTGCTGGGTGCCACGCCCCTCGTGGCCTCTTCCCCGCCTGCCCTGTGATACCAGGGCAGCCCCTGCCAGCTGGCATGTGAAGCCCACGGCCTCTGTGGCATATGCCACATGTGGGGTCGGCACACCGGCAGCCACAACACCGAGGGAGGGGTTGAGCCCTAAGCAGATGGACCATCCGAAGTCTCTTGTCAGGCTACTGAGGATACCATGTGGCCTCAGGACTGGCGCTGGCGGTCACAGGAGATGGTGACCGGAGCAAGAAGAGGGCCTGAGGCCCCAGGCCCGTCTGCCAACATGACACTTGTTGGCCAGGGAGCTCGAGCAGGAGACACAGAGCGGCCACCCAGGCCCGGCTGTAGACTAGGGTGGAGCCAAGGCCCCAGCGGCCCTAACTGCGGCCCCTTTGTCCACCGGGCCACTGCCCAGCCAGTGCTGAGTGCAAGGCCCCCATCGGGCCAGAAGCTGTTGGCGGCCTGCGCCCTGATGTGCACCCAGGGGCCTGCTGTCGCGACTGGGCCCTGAACCCGCCACATGGCTGTGACTTGCTGAGGCCCACTTACCCCTGGGCCCCCTCAGGGTCGAGGGTGAGGTCGGGGCCGCCCCTGAGACACAGACAGGGGGCCCTGGCTGGAACCCGGGCCCAGCAGCCGACCTCCGTCTGCACCCTGAGCCGTGATGTACCGCCGGCCCCTTCGGTCCTTCCTGCGGGGAGCAGAGCAGAAACGTGTCACCAGAACAAGCAGGGTGGGACCCAGCACTGCCACAGGCCATGTCCCAAACAGCGGTCAGCCTGGGCTCCCCGGACCGCGCCCCCGGGAAGAGTCCGCCGGGACCCAGATGCATTTCACCATTTCCGGAGACGAGACAGTGGGTTTTTAAAGTACCTGCTAAGTAGGTGGGTTTCCCGTGCAATTCCGACTCGCACAGACTCGTGGTGGCTTTGGCTCTGCAGAGGACAGGTGACAGCAAAAGGTGTGGGTTAAACGTGCGCCGACAGACTAACGTGCAGGCACGCCTGTCACGCGCAGGAGGGCTTGCCGGGGGCGGAGCTGCGCCCCATCCTGGACAGCGAGGGCAGTGTCCGCTGCAGTGGGGCAGAGCCCCTCGTTTCAGAAAGGCCAGAAGGAAAGCGCTTGTCTCACTGGTCGTGAGTGTGGGCTGTGCCCTGCCCCACACACCACAGAGCTCTCGGCCTCACACTTCAGTCAGCTCACCCGGGCCCATTCATTTGCTGCTGCTTTTCAGGAGAAACGAGCTGCACCCTGGTGGAGTAGCGGTTGTGTCCACTGCCTCCAGAGAGCGCAGCTCATGCACTTCACGCCCGGGATCCAGAGGGAAACCCACGGGGAACAACAAAACACAAAATGAAAATAAAGTGCCTCTCCCTCCTCCCTCTGCCTGCCTGCCTACTTGCCGCCATTCCTGCTGCACCTGTCCTTAAAAAATAAGGAAAAAAAATGATGTGCAAAGTGTTCATAACTTGCCTGAGGTGCACCTGCTCAAATCCCATCCAACATGGGCCAGAGAGGGACAGACAGAGACAGACGAGACGCAGAGACGCAGACAGAGACTCACCGAGGGCGGACCACCCCCTGCTCTAGTCACCACAGGCACCGGGACTGGTGGTGAGAGCCTGCGTGTTGCTGTGACTGCAGATCGGCGCTGTGGGGCAGGTGAATCCACACCCACAGGACAGAGAACAAGGAGGGCGTGCTGCAGAGCGGGGTCGGGCACAGCTTGAGGACTTGGAAAAGGCCCCCTGTCCTCACCAGCTCTGAGCAGTCAGTGCCCAAGCTAGCTCATTCAGAAGGGGATTCTTTCTAAACCGCACAGTGAGACTCAGCATGTGGGGAGGGACAGGCTTTCTCAGCATGGCTCTCGACTCCCTCCAGCACTGAGCTCTCCTGGGGTCTGGTGGGCAGAAGTGCCCCCACCTGCACTTCCCCGCACGGGCGCCAGGGGGCGCTCTCTGTGAGGGAGGGAGGTTGGTCTGCCCCTCTGCCTGGTTGTGGGGCTGGAAAAACACTCGGAAAGAGTGGCTCCCGGTAGAGTCCCAGTGACAGCCGCACAGCCGCACACGTGGCGAGCACAGCGGGGCACAGGGGCAGTGGAAGTGCTCCTGCAGCTGTGGCGCGAGGCCGGGTTTCAGGGAGCACACGAGGTGAGTCTGTGGGGGTGCACATGGTGATGCTTCGGCTGCAGCCCTGCCGTTTACTGTTTTCCCCTTGGGTTTTCTGGTTTTGCTTCCTCATAGTTTGTGACATTTAGGACCGGTCCCAGGAGCAGAATGAGCCGGGTCACCAGCACCCAGGGCACTGTCCCTGGCTACTGTCAGTTGCTCACCATCCGAGTGACTGGACTGGAGTCAAAGGTGCACTGTGGGTGCTGAGGGACATGGAGACCTGAGTGTGGCCTTGGGCCCTGCACCCTCCCTGCTGCCCTGGACACAGAGCCCCCAGCCCCTTCTAGACCAGCCTGCGACTGCTGCCTCCATCCAGACGTCAGAGGGTTGTGACCTGGGCCCTCGGGGCTAAGATGTGGGTCCTGCTGGGGAGCAAGAGGCTGCTGGTCCCAGACCAAGGGAAGCAAATGTGTCAGGTGAGGCTGAACCCAGATCTCAACCCCCCGCCAGTCCAGCACCCGAGGATTGCGGGCTGCTGCAGACATGGGCGCGCCAGGCATGGACTAGCCCCTCTGCCCTCACGTGCCACCTCACAAATGGTGGTTTGGGGCATTCTCAGGTCAGGGAGGGAGAATGGTGAGCTGAGGGCCCAGGCAGGTATCTGAGGGTAGAGCCTTCTCTCAGGGGCCGGCCAGGCCAGCCCTGCAGCAGGAGGCAGGCAGGGCTCAAAGGAGGTGCAAACTCCCCTGCCCCCACTCTGGGCCAGGGACACACCGTGGGCCTCACAGAAGGACCCCGGCACAGGTGGAACCTGCCGGCACTGTGAGTGAACTGAGCCCCAGGTGTCCTCCGAGCCATCTGTGCCCAGCCTGGCTGGCCCGTGTCCACTGAGCTGGGCAGTGCCCAGGGGCTCAAGTGGGATCTGAGACGCCCGGCTCACTCAAGGTGACCCCACACGCTTTAAATTGCTACGGAGAAATGGGCCCACCCAGCACTGACCTACCCAGCCCAAGAAGTGAGGGATGAGCATCACCCGGAACACATAAAACAGCGTTTTCTGCAGCTGGTTGGGTGGGAGAGTCTGGGTGGGCAGGGGACTGGCAGGGAGACGCCGGAGCACCAGCGGCTCAGCTCCGAGCTTGCTGGAGGGCACAGGGGGAGATGCCGGCCATGTCGGGGCCACAGTGCATAAAATGCTAGTTTGAAAAGCACTTCTTTTCAGTCGCTGTTTCCTACACAAAGCAGTAATTTTAAAACACCAGGCGTGCCCTCCCGGCCTAGCTCTTCAGTCCATACGCTTCCCCGGATGCCGGGTCCCAGCGCCGGCCCAGGAACCAGCAACACGAGCAACCAAGTGCCGTACAATGCCTCCTCCTTCCTGCTGTCCCGCCCTTTGAGAACAAACAGCATGTGTCTCTCCTGCTCCTGGGCTCGGGGCGCGCAGACAGGATGCTCAGTGAGCAGTGTGTCCGGCCGCCGGGCACCCGGGGCTCCACTCACGTTGTGTCCACCGCGGCCGAGAGGTCCGCCCTGTGCTTTGCTCTCAACAGCGTGCTCTTCACTTTCGTCTCTGCCAAGGAGGGCGGGAGGACAGGCACCACGACACAGAACAGCGAGAGCCGAGGGGGCAAGGCTGCACCCGACGGGGCTTTTTTCTTCTGTCCGAAGAGGAATTTGAGTTTTCCTTGAAACTGCATCGTCTGGGGTTTTGAAGACAGAAACGAAGGCACATTCAGAGTGAATCACAACCGGAAAACAGAGCCGGAACCCACGCTCTCAGGGAAGTGCAGACGGACGGACCCTGAGTCATGGGGAGACAGGGACCAACACTTCACCCACGTGTGGCCTCCTGGGGCCACTGCTGCCCCAAGGCCTTCAGAAGGGAGCCCACGGGTCCCTGGGAGCCTGTGCACCCTCTCACTGCGTACCCAGGGGTGTGGGTGCCAGCTGGCCCCTCAGGGGACCCCACCGTCACCCAGCAGCCACTCTGCTGTCCGGGGACCTAGAGCCATGAAGCGAGCCCCCTGTTTGGGGCTGTTTGGGGGCTGCTTGGGGGCTGCTTGGGGGCTAAAGCCAAATTGTTTCCAGAAACAATAGGTCGTCCCTGGGGGCCTGCCAAAGCCCTGGGCAGGTGGGCAGGGAGCAGGAACATGGAGTCAGCGTGGGCTGGCAGCGGCTGGGGAGGCTGAGCCCCGCTGGGCTGCAGTGCAAACAGGGAGGGGCGGCAGCGTTGGGGCGCTGCCTCGGAGGTGGGTGGCTGAGCCGCATCGCTGCTCCGTCTCTCCAGGTGGCAGCGCTGCTCTGCACTCACGCTCCGCAGAAACAGCCTGCGGGGGAGCAGCAGGGGCTGCGCGGTCCTGCTGAGTCCTCAGGGCACCCTCTCCTCACCCCGCCCACGAGGACACGGCTGAACACGAGAAGTGCGCACGAGGAGGGTGCTCGCAGGTGGTGGTCGCCGGAGCTTTCCCCTGCATTTGAATGGCAGCTCCGCAGAGCGGGGCAGTGAGCACCTCTGCCCCCAGAAGCCGCCGCGGTCAGGGCGCCGCACTCACCAGGAAGCCCGAGGTACTGTCCAGCAGGCAGCGCATGCGGCAGACGAAGCAGCGGGTCAGGAAGGCTGAGTAGGGGGTCTGCGAGCCGGCGCCCCCTTCCTGGGCCTGGAGCAGCCTCCCCAGCACAGCGTCCTCTCCTGCCCACGTGGCGGGAGGCGGAGGGGGACAGAGATAGGCCGTGAACACATGGACAAAAGGGTGGCTGTCACAGTCCCATGGGCACCGGCGGGGCACCGGCTCTGGACTGGGCAGGGCCCAGTTGGGGCCCGGAGGGGCCTCCAGCACAGGCACCTCCCTGAGACCTGGTGGGAGGTGGAGCTTCTGCGGGCGCAGCCCGGGGTCTCCTGGGAGGGCTCGCACCAGGAGCAAAGGCCGGTGGGGTCTGCAGGGCCGCACCCACCTGTCTCTGGGCGCAGGGGCTGCCCGCACGCTGCCCGCGGGGGCTCCATGGCCCAGTGCAGCTGCCGGCAGAAGTTCAGGCGGTCCTCCACATGGATGTAGTCAAATATGCTCTGGTGCATCACGTCTGTCTGAAACAGTGCGGCACACACTCGAGCTGGACCGAACCGGGTCTGCGCCTCACTGGCGAGCCCCCGAGGACGCGCGGCCATCCAGGAGGGGACGCCATGAGGGCAGTGGCCTCCCTCCCGCTCTCCTGGCGCGCCAGACAGCGCAGGAGCAGGGCCAGGCACATCAGCAGCATGCTCGTGGTGACCGGCCAGCCAGCGGGACGGAGCTCATCAGGCTGTGGGGGGGCGCGGCGGGGGCGGGGGGGCAGGTGAGAATTTCAAAGTCATGAGGAAAGTCCTGTGGGAGTGCATCTGAGATCACAAGGTCGCTAGGTGAGCTGGGACCCACCAGGTGAGACAGGACCTGGTGAGACAGGGGACCAGGTGAGATGGGACCTGGTGAGACAGGGGACCTGGTGAGACAGGGGAGCAGGTGAGACAGGGGACGCAGGTGAGATGGGACTTGGTGAGATGGGACCTGGGTGAGACAGGGACCTGGTGAGACAGGAGACCTGGTGAGATGGGACCTGGTGAGACATGGGACCAGGTGAGACAGGGGACGCAGGTGAGATGGGACGCAGGTGAGATGGGACCTGGGTGAGACAGGGACCTGGTGAGACAGGAGACCTGGTGAGACAGGGAGGGAGAAGAGGAATGGTTCCTAATGCTAGTCACCTCCGGTCACAGGAAACGTGCTCAGAGGTCACACTTCTGTGCCACAGCCATGCTGGGTGTGGGGTGGGGCCATTGGGAAGAGACCAGTTCAAGTGGGAAGTAGACACACCTCCAGGTCAAGCCCTGTCGACTGGCCACCTGGAGGCCCCCGCCCCACCGGGAGGCTCTTGCTTGCAGGATGCTCCCACAGGCTGCCCTGAGAACTGGAGGTCCCCCCACAACAGTCTGATCACACACAGCCCAGTGAGCCGCCATGTGAGGACCCCCTGCTCAGAGACAGCACCGACAGCATCATGAAGACCTGTGTCCCCAGCAGCTGCCAGTCAGATGGCCGCAAGATGTCTCTGTGAAGGACACCGGTCCTGCGCGCTTCCTTGGTTCACAGCTGGGGCTCCACGTGGTTCCATCGCCAGAGGAGCCCTCACTCTGTCCCACCCTCATCTGTGCCGGAGCCTCTGCAGGGCCCTCTGGTCCAGGGGCCTCCGAGGCTCCACTTTGGTGGTGGCGCCGGCAGTTTTCCAGAGCAGGTGCACCAGGCTCAGCCATGCTGTGCGCCGCGGGCCACACCTGGGGCCCTCGCCTTCTCCATGGGCCTGCAGGGGTGCACCTCTTCCTGCGTGGCTCAGTGCACTCGTGTGGGGGCCACGAGCACAGAGCATCTTTCCGCCTGCACTGGGCTGTGCTGCTGTGTGCGTGCACGCGCGTGTGGGTGTCTGTGAGTGGGTGCAAGAGCGCACACGAGCACTGTGCTGCAGGTGTGTGTGCGAACGAGTGACCGTTTGCGTGTGCAGCCGTGTCCACGTGCAGGTGTGTGCGAGTGTGTGCGTGGTCGTGAGCGTGTGCGGTGTGAGCTGTCAGGTGTCTGTCGTCTTGAGCTCTAACTGCTCGCGTCTGTGTGGAGGTGGCGGGTGCTGGGGGACTCACTCCTGGGGGCCGCTGCCCCGTGTAGGCGGCAGTGACTCTGTCTGGGTCACAGGAGGCTCATGTGGCAGGTTCCACCCACAGTGAACCCATAAACAGGTGCTGAGATGCACTTATGCTCACGTGAGTGTTCAAAGACACCCCAATTCCCACAGCACCCTGGAGGGCGGACCCCACAAGTGGGCCAGTGTCCACCTCCCCTCAGTGGAGCGAGCCTGCAGGAGGGCCCAGTCAGCGCGCGGGTTTGGGGAGCGGGGAGGGGTGCAGGACACCCGCACAAAGCTGCTTTAATAGTTCATGGCAAAGTTTTGAATTCGGTGGCGTTTGGAAGCGATTTCCTTTAGTCCTTTTTTCACTTCTAACACTTGAGAATAACCAGACTTTCAGACAAAAGGACAGTGAGCGGCTCAGAGCTGGAGGCCTGATGCTGCCACCTCATCCAGTGTCCACCTGGGTGGGGTGTCTGGAGACGCACAGAGGGGCCTGGAACTTAAGAGACTCTGAGCTGAGAGTCACAGGCAGGGCGGTTTCTTCTGGGCCGGGGTCTGCACGCGCCCAGGGGGGCGGTGGGAGCGCGCGGTGTCCGCAGCATGTGTGCGTGTGTGCATGCCTTTGTGTGGAGGGTCCTGCGTAGGGCGGCCGTGGGTGGGGAGGGGGTCCAGCCAAGCCCAGCAGGAGGCAGAGGTGGGAAGCCAGCTGGGGTGCACACGGTGGCCCAGGGCGGGGCTGGCGGAGAGTCACCAGGCCCCGGTCCCCCCAGAACACTGAGGCTCCGCCCTGTGCTGTGGACGACAGGCTGTCCCGACCAGGACAGGCCTGGGGCTGATTTGATCCCTGGGTTCAGGGGCCCAAAAATAAGCCAGGAGGTGAGGAGGAGTAACCCCACCGAATCGCCACCATGGTGACAGCTCCTTCCACTCTGGAAACAATTCAGAGTGGTGGCTTTCACAGAAATTAGATCAAAGGACCGTGACCTCAGGGGCCGGGCAGACTGGAATCTTGCTGTGGGACCGCCTTTGGGATCTGGGCTCACCGCCCTCTGCTCCCTGGCGCCGGGGTACCCATCGGCCAGGAGATTTTCGTGCTTGACGCTGCTACGCTTCTCCCTGCAGCCGCCCACCCCTGCCCCAGACCCAGATCCACAGCACCAACGGTACCACTGTCCCTGCCGCAGGGCTGGGCCAGCTCGGTGCCAGCGTGCCTGCAGGCAGCGACCTGGCTTCTGCTCCAGGCCGGGGCCCCTTCGCCCACCCTGTGCGACTCGGCTCATCCTGGGTCACCACCCTCTATTCTCCGCGTCCCGCCTGCTGTCTGTGCCACAGTGACTAGTAGCTCCTGCCAGACCCACGCCCCTTCTCCACGGCAGAGTCATAGCCTCACCCGGTGGTGTCTGTCTCTGGGCGGACCCTACGCACACACCGCCTTCTGTCCGGTCTCATTTGTTCCCATCCCGAGCTCCTCCGGGGCGTCAGTCCCGGCAGCCTGTGCTTCCACGGGTCGTGAACTCGTGTGAATCCCCATTGGAACGGCTCATGGGACATAGCGAAGGCCCCTCATCTGGGAGCCGGCTCTGCAGGAGGCGTTTGGGTCTGGACTAAGGTCCGCTGGACAGCTCATGACGCTGCCTTTCCCTCCCAAGCCGTGGCCGTCGGGTTTGCGCTCTACCCCAGACGAGCCCCGTGGGATGGGGTCTGAGTCCCAGCTCCACACTCCAGGTTCTGGAATGTTCCCAAATGTGCCACTGGCCAGGGATTTCAGACATCGACGCTGCCAACAGGTCACTCCTTGAGTGAGAACCGGGCAGGGACACAGTGGCTGCCCACCCTCCCCGCCCTGCCACCCCCTGCCACGGCGGGCGAGATCCTGTCTGACCCGGATCTGGGAAGCCTGGCTTTTCAGAGGTTTTGCCCTTGGGGGCAGCATTACCGGCGACAGGCCCTCACATTACCTGGTGGAAACCCAGGTGGTCCGCGATGGTCGCTGACGCGTAGAATATCATCCCCTCGGCACTGACGACCAGGGCGAAGCCGTTGAGCGACTGGAAGAGAGCAGAGGGCCAGTCCGCTCGGGACGTGCACGCCAAGAGCGCATGCACTGATTTCACTTGATCTTCAGCCCTGTCTCCCTTTCCTCGTCCGGATTCACCACCGAGAGAAACACCCACGTCCTACGACCACCACGGAGCAGCAGCTCTTGGGCGTCGGAAGCCCTGACCGGTCACATTTTTGAGGCTCAAGGCTGAGTCCCTGCTCCGGAGTGCGGGCTTCTGCTCCCGGGGAGCTGCGTCAGGATGGGTCAGCCGTGTCGCGCCCTGGCCGTCCCCCGCCTCCCTCCAGGCACCTTTTGTTCTGCTGAGTTTTTGTCGTGACTTTGTGCTGCGCTCCATCAGGTGCTATTTCTACTGAACGTCACATAAATGCTGCCAGTCTGTTGGTGACAGTCATGCTGACAGGTCCCTTGGTAAACAGGGCAGGCTTACGTGATGTTCCACTTAGGACACCCGCCACGTTTGCAGAAAACGCAGCGTTGCCGCTTCTCTGTATTCTGCGAGCTGTCCTAACGCCACCCCGCCCAGCCCCGCCCAGCCAGCCCTGCCCCGCCTCTTCGGCCCCATATGTCCGCCCCGCCG
>RJWH01009956.1:0-19398 GCA_004363575.1 Solenodon paradoxus
CCTGACTCCTCACAGACCTCACACTCCTCATACAACCTCACACTCCTCACACTTCACAGACCTCACATGACCTCACACTCCTCATGCTCCTCACAATCCTCATACTCCTCACAATCCTCACATGACCTCATACTCCTCACGCTCCTCACAGACCTCACATGACCTCACACTCCTCACACTCCTCACAATCCTCACATGACCTCATACTCCTCACGCTCCTCACAGACCTCACACTCCTCACACTCCTCACACTCCTCACATGACCTCACACTCCTCATGCTCCTCACAAACCTCACATGACCTCATACAACTCACATGCTTGGCATGACTGGGGTCAGGGACGGTGCCAAGGTGAGTGTGCTGCTAGACATACTGTGCCGGCCAGAGGCCACCCTCGCAAGACCCTGGCTACAGAGGAGGCACTTAAGGTCAGACGGACGAGCAAGAAGTCAGGAAAGGGTAGGGCCTAGTCCTCCGCAATCTTTCCAATGATTTACCCAAAACTGGCACCTGAACCCTCAGGGTCAGGGTTAAGGTGAGTCCCATGGAGGCTGAGGGTGAGGGCACACTGGAAGGGTGAGAGGGTGTGGGTGCAGGGGCCAGAGGGGGCCGACTGCAGGGGCAGGATGCCTGGGATGGGGAGTGGAAAAGGGCATGGGCGGGCGGGCAATGGTGCCTGGGAGGTGGGCACTGGTCTCTCTTGGGGCATCTCTGCAGCAGTGCGGTCCTGACACCTGGGCACCCACTCGTGGAGGATGCAGGCAGGACTGGGTGTCGTGACATGTCAGCCAGGTACAGCCTTCTGAGGGCTGGTGGGACCCTCCTGAAACTGGCAGACTCCTTTGTCCATCTGAGTGACCAAGTGGGCAGGAGCGACATGAGGACTGAGGACAGGCCTGGGCCTCCACCTCCCAGGAGGGCATCTGTGGCCCTGAAGTGCCCACCAGCCTGGGTCCCCACGACCGATGACTGAGCTGGCCATGCCCTGGGCAATGCAACACCCGCCTGCAGTTAGACTGTCCCTTCTGGTGCTCAGTCCCGACATCCGGTGACTGAGGTGAGCGTTTCCTCCCCTACGGCCTCTTGGCCTGCAGGTGTACGTAAGATTCATCTGTCCCGTGTGCCCTGGTGGAGCAGAGGGTTAGTCAGACTTCGGGTGAAAGCCCAGGCTGCAAGTCCCAAGAACCCGGCTTCCAGACCTGCGGCCAGATGACAACCAAGATGAGCAACTACATGAAGTAAGTAAGTGATTCTTCCTGCCTGTTTCTGCTCGCCTTCATGCCTGCCTGCACCTTTCCTTGAAAGAAAAGCATTCCTCCACATCTTTGAAGGATTGATGGCGGGTCCTTTGGACACCGCGTGGAGTGGCGCTATATGCGCGAAGGAGGAGGAATGACTCCCCTGTTCTTCTAGGTTCTTGGCTGAAGTTAATATCCTGTATACTTGGAAGATTCCCAGGAAATGGAGTCACCTGTGAAAGGGACCAAGCCATCGCCCTACATACCATCTTCACCCCGTGGTTCGGGTGCCTGAGGGGTGGGCCACGTCGTGTGTGGGTTTGAGACCTGGGGTCAGAAAGAACACATGAATTCTTCTGACTGTGCTCTGGCAACACTGAAATAAAGGGACAGGAGCGAGGGAGGAAGGCAGTTGTGTGCAGTCATCAGGCACTTTGTATGAAGGAGAGACAGAGGTCAGGCAGACCCTCCTCCACTGACAAGTTTCTTGGGGTTCAACCTATTGCAGGTGTAGAGGGGGGATGCTTACAAATGAGAATTTCCTTGTAAGTGTTAAGGGTAACTTCTACTCAGTTTTCAAGGATTCTCTTGTGTTTTTTTTGTTTTAATTAGTCACCACAGTCACCCTCATGCTAAAGGGGCACATCTGGGGCAGCCGAGCTCTTCCTCCCTGGGTGTGTCTGTTTGCTCAGCCTTCATCTACTGAAGGGCACCCCACTTTCTTTGAGGTTTTAAGGTAATTACACACTACTACTTTTGTTTGGATATTGTTTTTCAAAGCAGTTCTCTAAATACTTGAGGCATGATTGTTGTATCCTGAGGTGAGACTTGTTTATCTTTGGAACAACTGCCAAACCCTCTTCCGAGTGTCTGCAGCGCCTGCGGTGGCGGGGGTGCCCTGCTTCCCTCCTGCGGGTGCTGGTGCCACGTTTGCTTTGTGTTCAGTGTGTCTTTGCCATTTGGCAGTTCTGCTGGGTGTGCATGGTGAGATCATGGCTGTTACAGCGGGTCGTCCTTGATACGTGATGAGAAGCATGCTGTTTGCTCTTGATGGGACATCTTCTTTTTGAGTGTCTGCTTAGATACTTGCCCATTTTTAATGCAGCCATTTACTTTAGAGTTCTGTGTATAGATTAGAAAGAGGAAAAGATGCAGAATTTTTGTGTGTGAGGCTGACCCGACGGAGTTCATTGTCTGAGGACACAGTGAATGTGGACTTGATTGGAAAGTTGTGGAGTTTGGGTTAATTTTTGTGTTCCATTTTTCTCTTTCCTCAGCCCTGGATCTTGAACCTGGGTCCTTGGCTTTATGTGGTCTGAGCCTTTGCTGCTGAGTCACGGGGGTGTATCCCCAGCTCCATTTCTGAAGCCACTTTTCCTTTCCCATTTGAGTCCTTGGCTCCTTTGTCATAAATGAAACCACTGCTACACGTGGGTTTATTTCTGTGCTTTCTGTCCCATTGGTCTATATGTGTTTTGTGAATGATGATGCTCTCACTTTGTAACATAGTTTGAAAGCAGAGAGTGATGCCTCCAACTTTTTTTTTCTTATCACTTTATTTCTTCAGTATTGTTTGTGGTCCCACATGAATTTTAGGATTGCCCTTTTCCTATTTTTGTGGAAAGGGCATTGGTATTTTGATTGGGATCCCATTGAGTCTGTAGTTGCTTTGGGTCATGTAGCCGTTTTAACAATGTTAACTCTTTCGACCCATGAGCTTGGAGTAGCTTTGCATTTGTGTCTTTTCAGTTTCCGTTATCAGTTTTATGTTCTAATTATAGGTGTTTTCCCTCTTTGGCTACATTTGTTCCCAGGTGTTTTGTTCTTTGTGATGGAATTGTCAATGGCATTGTTTTCTTGGTTTGTCTTTCTGATGGTTTGTTATTAATGTGCAGAAGTGGAACCAATTTTTTCCATATGGATTTAATATTCTGTAATTTTCTGAATGTGTTTATTCAAACAGATTTTAGGTACAGTGATGTGGAAAAATGGAATTCAGTTTCCCAGTTTCCACCATATTCTAGGTCATTTGTAGCACCCAGGACATAGTAGGTGCTAATGCAATTGCCCCACAGAGTCTCTTTTTAATTTTTCCTTGCAGGTGGCTGACTCCACCAGGGCGCCTACTTAACATCTGTTAAGGACACCCTGGGTCAACTAAGTTAGATGTTGCTTTGTAGTGTAGAATCCCAAATAAACCAAGTCTTGATTTTAGCAAGCTTTGCTTGGAGACTCACCTCCCTGCTGAGGAAGTGTGACCTTGAGTAAGCTGCGTCCTGGGCCCCTGTGGTTAACTCACTTTGTTTTTTCTCATGTTTTTACTGAGGTAACATTACTTGCAGACACCGTGTAAGTCTTAGATGTGCATGTATACTCTTCAGATGCCAACACATTACACCCACAAGTTTCCAAGAGCCCTTCTGAGCGTCCACTAGACCCCACTACCCATTTGCCGGCACCCCCAGTCCTTGTTAGGTGACTTCGTTTCTGTTTTCAGCTTCCACGGGTTAGGTTTTGTTTGTCCTTTTGATTTTTTCCTTTGTATTCCGTATACAACTGAAGTCATCCCGTATTTTTCTTCTGACATTTCATTTTACAATCCCTCAGTTCCATCCATTTTGTCACGAAGGTCAAGATGGCATCTTTTTGCACCTGAGTTCTGCTCTGTTGTGTGCCATGTCTTCTTCATCCATCCACCTCCTGAGGGACATTCAGGTGGTTGTGAATAGTTTTGTAATGAACGTACGGGTCCTGTAGATTTAGAATCAATGCTCTCATAGTCTTCGGATGGATACCGACAAATGGAATTCCTGGACAGCACAGAAGTTCTACCTTTTATGTTCCAAAGACCCTCCACATTGGTTTTCACACTGGCTGCCCCACCTCCTATGCCCACTGACGCGCCCACCTCTCTGTAGTCACCAACACTCCTGGTTTCTTTTTTGGTCCAGGCCTTTCTCATAGAAGGTGGGGTGCTTTGTGGTTCCGACTTGCGTGTCCCTGCTTAAGTGATGACATGCATCTTTCATGAGCCTTCTGGAATCTCTGTATCCTCCTTAGAGAGCATCCGTTCAGATACTGTGCTCATTTTTCATTTGATGGTGTCACTTCTGAAATTCATCATCTTAAATCACACTTTAAAAAAAATATCAAGAGTTATAAATATTCCCCTTTTGTCAGTAATATTCCACTGGTTTATTTTGCTTATTTGGTATTTTATGTTTATTTGGATCTCATACTTCTGTGTGTGTTTGTGTGTGTGTGTGTGTGTTTAAAGGAAAGGTGCAGTAGGGATGAAGGCGAGTAGGCTGACAGGCAGGAAGAGAGAGGAGGAAGAAGCACTTTATTTCTCATTCAGTTGTTCTCACTGGTTGTTTCCCAGGGTCAGGACTCAAACCCAGGGGTATATGGCCTGTGTCCCTCAGAGGTGATTGACCCAACCGCTGCTCCACCTGGGTGAGCTCTGTGTGTATTTTAAAGTGAACTTACATAGCATTTTATACGAATCTAGTTGCACTTTTATGCTTTGAATTTGATTGTTTTTGTATTGAAGAAATGAATATGACCAAGTGAAAGAGATTCTGTCTTCTCTTGAATATTTGCTTTTTTTTTTTTTTTTTAAAGGAAAGATGCTGGCAGGAATGAAGGCGAGTAGGCAGGCAGCAGGAAGAGTGAGGAGGAGCAAGCATTTTATTTAGTTGTACATCTGATTGTTCTCCCCAGTCCTGGGACATGACCCTGGGCCCTGGGGATGTGTGTGACTGCACGTCGGCCAGAGTGGCTGAACTACTCACTCCTCCCCCAGAGCATGCCGTTTTCTTCTGTTTAGAGGAAAGGCGTGGGCAGGAATGTAGGTGAGCCTGTAAGCAGGAAGAGAGAGGAGAAAGACATATTTCATTTTTATTTAGTTGTTAATCTCTGTTGCTACCCTGGGCCCCCAGTTGTGAACCGGTGTTGGGATGTATTGGGAAATGTCCAGTACTTTACCTGCTAAGCCACACGCTGCACCAAACTTTTGCCTTTTAATAATAATTATTGGGCTCATCAATAGTTTTACTTGCCAAGTTTTCTTTTAACTTTTATCTCATATGGTCTGTTCATACACAGACCAAGGACCCGAGGTCAAGGCCCAGGGTCGGGGAGAACAACAGTGAACAACTAAATACACAAAATGATCCCTTCTTCCCTCTCTCCCTTTCCGCCCACTTACTTCCACTTGAAAAAAAAATGGCACACCCTGGTGGCCTAGCAGTTAAGTCCACGAGCTCCAGCTGGGAAAGTTCACAAGCATCCAGAGGACCACCCTGGTCGGGCCGGTGCCGGTGGGGGGACAACCAAGATGAACCAATGAAATAAAAGTAATTAAAATATTTTTTCCTCCTCGCTCTTCCTACCTTCATGCCTGTCTGCACCTTTCCCTTCCATTTTACCCGCCTGGTTTGCTCTATCAGAAGTTAACAGACAACAAAGAGGTTTACACCGCCAGTGGGAGCTGGCCTTGCTGGAGGTGGGCGGGTGTGGCGTCTGTGAGCGGGTCCTCGGCGGAGCGGCCAGCAGGGGTCGCTGGCGAGCACAGCCTGCGCCTGGGGCTCCGACGCCTCGGCTGTCACTGCGGACGGTCACCGCCTTCCCTGTAAAGACTTCGGAAGAAGCCGAATTTTACCATTTTTCTGAGATATTCTGGGTATTGTAAATATTAAGTATAGATATAGGTTATTTTCTTATCGAAATTTTTGGGTCTTTTTCTCGGTGGAGGCCTCCCTAATAATTCTGGTGACCCTCCGCTGTCCATTCAATTCATGGTTACAAACCCATAAGGGCACTGGCGCAGTATCAGGTGGGTCAGTCGCCTCCGAAGGACGCAGGCCGCTACCCCAGCACTTTCTGACGCATCAGTAGCCCTTTAATGATTTCAGAGCCCAGGGCTTAACTGCCCTCAAGTGTTCATGCCTGAGGCCGGAGCCCTTTGCTGGGTCCCACAGGAGACCTTCCCCATGTTAGCCCGCAGCCCTGACTGAGCGCTGACTTCCTGCTGGTTTGAATGAGGACACGTGAGGCCTTAATTTTAACCCTCAGAGCAATCTGCCTGTGTCTCCAATTCTGATTTCCTCCTATGGTGTATTTCTCTTCTTAACGGGAAGGTGCAGCAGGAATGAAGGCGAGCAGGCCGGCAGGAGAGAGGAGGAGGCATGTATTTATTTTCTTTCTTTCTTCAGCTGGTGGCTTCCCCTGCTCTGGGACATGAACCTGGGTCCCTGGGATGCGTGGGCACTGCGCCTGGCGGCCTTGTGCGCTAGGCTACCATGTGGTACCTTTCTAAAAAGCAGCAGTTATCAAAAGAGGTGAAAAGGTTTGCTGGTCTGGAGGAGCCAGTTTAAACTGGGAGGGTTGGCTTCACATCCTGACCAGTGCAGCGACGGCTGGTGACTTAGAACAGCGTGATCACAGTGCGGATGGTGTGGTAGCGATTATAGTAATTGTTACTTTGGATCTAAATAGCAGATACACATCTGTTTACCTCCCCACCCTAAGACCTGAGGTTAGAGCGGGAGGTTACAGAGGAGCAAGTCAGCACACAGGGGCTCAGGCCCCTCCCCCTGGACCTGTTTTCCAGTGGCAGCCCTCAGACCCTTGAGGACGCCCTCGCTGACTCCTGACTGCTCCGGGCAGTGTCCAGCTTTCTCTCTGGTAAATTATGATCTAGTTCAGTCTTAGTAAGTGGCCTTTGGTAACAGTGACACGATGTATATGTTAACTTCACTGACTCTTTTTTGACTGTGGTAGAATTGCAAAGGAGACAGTTTTAATGTGTTTTAAACCTGTGCTGTACCCCAACCCGGGTCACACCTGTGTCCTGGGGTGTGCGCCGACCACGCCACCTCTGTCTTAGCCGCCACTCCACCAGGGTGCAGCACCGCTCGTCTCTTTCAGTCAGGCATTTTCTCTCCCTGCTCTCAGCGTCCGACACCGTGAACTGGAGCGATGATGACGGCATCATCTGCTGATACCTGCTGAGCACATGACTTGTGCCGGGGACTTGGTTAAACAGTTACGTCCATGAACTCCTGTGATCTCAGCAGTTCTCAGAGTGTGGGTGCTCTTCGTGTCTCTTATTTGTGGAGACGCACAGTCTAGAGAGACGCAGGCTTCCTCTGGACTCCTGCTTCGCAAAGGGCACAAGCAGCTAAGTCAGCCACGGAGGCAGCAGGTGTGTACTGCCCGGTATGGTAGCCGCGGGCGCTGTGGCTCCTCAAATCTAAGTTAATTACAATGCAAATTCCGTTCCTTAATTACACTTCGTGCCAGGCAGCTGCGTGTGACCAGGGGCTACCATGTCAGGATGGACAGATCTATCACACAGTCCGTGGTCTTGCGTCATGGCTGAAGCTTCCACCGGACAGCACTGCCTGGGCCTGTGCATCTGCCTGAAGCATGGCCTCCCCCTCTCCACGGAGGGCATATGTGTGGCTTCAGAATGTTCCCCACCACTCATGTTCCTGTCCAGTTGAACACCAGGCAGTGTGGAGACGTCCATGCCGATCAGTGCCTTGGTGCGAGAAAGAGGCAATCTGTTTATTAGACATAAAGCCAATAAGAAAGGGAAGACATCGCCCTGACTGCTTTGAAGCCTGTGCTGGACGCTACAAACACACGAAGAAGGTTCTGTAGCACCGCCTGCTAAATATCGGATGCTGGGGCCTGGGAGACTGACAGGATGGGATCAGGGACCTGGGGCGAGGTGGGGGCAGTAAGAGGGGGCCTGAGACCCGAACATCAAGCCCCTGGACTTGGCCTGACTCCTGGACTTCCGGATAGAGCTAAAAATGTCCTTCCTGACTTGTTTAGGACATGCTATCCCATGGATTTCCCAGACTCACAGGCGCTCCGTCCTGATGCCCTTGGGCTCTGGAGTCCAGAACTGGCTGATGAGGGGGTGGAGGGATGTATTCCACTTTTGCTGCACGTGCTACTCAGTCCTGCTCTGTAACAGCCCATCCTCAGATGTGCAGGACACTTTGGGGACAGAACCACCGTCGGGCAGGCTCTGTCCCTTGCAGCTAGACCGAGACTGAAGATAACCCTGAATTACCTTACAAACTAAGAAGCCCCTTACGTCCAGCTCAATTCCAAACAGGAATTAATGTATCTGAAAGTCCATTTATAAGTCTGATTCTATCTGCCGCAGTTTTAGAGTCTAATCTGCTGCTCTTACACCAGCAAACAGAAGTTTGCAGTTTTAAGGGCACAAAACTGAACAACCTCAGGAAGGTTATTATCACAAGAATTTTTAACACAATTTCACATTCGTCCATTTACAAAATGGTCTTCTGGAATACACTTAATTTTCAGCACTTTTAGAAGAACCTTCATAAATGTGTATGTATGTGTGTGTGCATGCACACACTTTTTAGGACAGGTGCAGCAGGAACGAAGGCAAGGAGGCAGGCAGGCAGGAAGAGAGGAGGAGGAAGCACTTAATTTGATTGAGTTGTTCATCTTCTTGGTTGTTCCCCAGCCCGGGGTCTTGACCCTGGGGTGTGTGTGCACTGTGCCACGGCAGACCTATCCCTACACTACTGACACTCAACATTGAAGACCAGAAAGCGTTTGTTTCTGTCATCACGCTGATTCGGAGTCACTGACGTGCATGATGAGACAGGAGGCTCTGGGACCCCGCAACCCCACGGTGGGGACTCCTGGTCCAGCACAGAACTCTGCTTGTGGTCGCTAACCACGTAGATAGGTGCTATGAGAATTTTTGTGCCACAAAGCTTAATAATTCTCCATGTTTGTACAATATTATGTTCACATCGTTTTCTTTTTAAAAGTTTTTTTTTCTTTAAGAGAAGAAGGAAGGCAGAGGAAGGAGGAAGAAGTATTATCTATCTATGTGTTTCATTTTGGTTCTTCACCCAGCTCTGGCACATGAACCCAGGTTCTTGGACTTTTACATGATATGCAGTGTCTCACCCCCTGAGCCACAAAGCCACCCTCTCCACGTCATCTCCAAATGAAGCACCATGCTGAATGCTTTTCATGCTTGTTTTTAAAGAAACTCAAAGTATCTCCTCTGAGTGGTAACACCTCAAAGCCTCACTTAGTGGTGAAGACAACTATGTTCATATCCAGTGATTGTGCTAACTGCGTGTTGTCTGAGAATACTTTCCTCTGCTTAAAAAGCAATAAAATACCTAACCGTGGGCTTTATGGCTAAGTAGAAAAACACCTATTTTTATCTCCAATTCTAAATGACAAGTTTTACACTAAATCATTTAGTTGTTTGTTTTTAAGGAAAGGTGCAGGCAGGACGGAAAGCAGTCAGGCAGAAAGAGAGAGAGGAGGAAGAAACATCTTTTTTTAATTTTCATTTTGGTTGTGCACACTGGTCTTTTCCCTCTGGACCCAGGATGTGAACCCAGGAGTGTGTGGCCTGTGCGCCTTCTGAGGTGGTCAACCTAACCTCTGCTCCACCAGGCACACGATCATTTAGATTTTGACACATTAATTAGGGAAGTTATGCTCACTATTCAAGGTCGCTTTATGTTAAATACTCACTGAAGTAGTATCTGCTGCTCTTACTGCCCCATAGCTGTCCATTCTGTGTCACGATAATAATCAGCTCGCCTGGAAAGGTGAGGGGCGGACAGAAGGCAAGTGGAGGCAGGCAGGCAGGGAGGGAGAGGAGGAAGAAGCAGCTTACTTATTTCAGTTGTTCATCTCCCCCCCCCCACCTGCCTGGGATGTGAGGCAGGGTCTTTGGGATGTTTGTCCACTACGAGGGCCAAGGAGGCTGACCAGCCACTGCTCCACCAGGACACACCAGCTTTCTTCTCGGAGTGGTGTGTAGACAGGGCTAGAGTTAGACCAGGGTAGAGATTGCTGGTACCTAGGTTTTCCTACATTTCCAGCTGATGTGTGCAGTTATATGTTGACATGTCTTTTTCTAGACAAATATCCAGTGCTTTTCCACTTTTCCTCAGGGAACGTCAGTTGTTTAATAGATTTAAGAACTTAGGAAACAACCTTTTGCTCTTTTCTAAGGAGGGTGTAGACAGAATGAGGGTGAGCAGCAGGAAGAGATACTTGTTTTCAGGTGCTCGTCTTGTTTCCCTGGCCCGGGTCTGGGACGTGTGCACATGGGAGGTGTGTGGACTGCGTCGGGCCTGTCCACGGGGCCACCAGGGTGCACTGGAAACAGCCATTTTAAACTACAATTCGTGTTCACTAACTGACACTAATTACCTGGCACTTCACAGTTTTTGTTCAGTTTATTGTTTTTTATTCAATCTATAGCCATCTGTTTGAATACATAGTACACAATCAAGGTTTTTAGAATTTTAGAGATCCTTTATATTTAATGTAAGACCGGGAGACAGTTCAGCAGGAAATGTTAAAGAAAGTGTTTCTCTGTCAGAGAGGCCCAAGCAAACTGCAGTTTCTCCTGGAAGGGACTTAGTTTTGAATTAAGTGAGCTTTGTGGATTTCTTTATAACTTTCAGCCAAAAATTTGCTTCCACACACTATAAGAAATGTGCAGTTTTCTCATTCAATCATCTCCGGAAGTGACTTTATTGAACACATGAAATGAAAGAATTCAACTTAAATTTGCCTTTCCATAACGCTTTTAGCCTGATACCCATACTAAAGGTCACTGTGGTGTCAAGTATTTAGAGAAGCCTTTTATAGGCTCTGTTCCTGTATCTTTACTTTTTAACTTGATTCTCTACAGAAATTAGTCATTTAAATGGAGATGAGATGGTTTCTGAGTGTTTACATTGAGCGTTATTTGTCCTCGAAGCCAAGGCACAAAACAAGGAAATACAGCGCACGCAGGGCTCCACGCCGCCAGCTCCCCAGTAGAGTTCGGCATGTGCGTTTTACTTTTAATTCTTTTATAAAAGAAAGGTGTGGGTAAGAATGAAGGCGAGTGCGCGGGCGGGGAGGAAGAGAAAGGAGGAAGAAGCGTTTTATTTTATTATTATTTTTAAATTCAGCTGTGCACACTGGCTGCTTCCCTCAGCGCCCAGGACTGGAACCCAGGGTGTGTGGCCTGTGCTCCTTCAGAGGCGATGGACCCAACACCCACCCCACCAGGGCGGGCATAACGTGCTGCCGACATCTGAGTCAAAAAAGGGCTGCTGACACGTCATGAACCTGCTGTCGACATGTCATTAACGTGCTGCCTGCTCTGACGCCAGCGGCGGGCTCCTGACGTGTCAGTTGAAGCAGCTGCGGCTCTGGCCTGCAGCCTGAGCTGACGTCAGTCAAGGACAGCCGACCTGTCATTCCAGGCCGCGAGTGCCTGGGGCCCCGCCTCGGCTCTGGGGCGGGGCTGCCGTGAGCCGACCTCCGGGCCAGGCCGGGCGCGACGCGTCGGGGCGGTAGGTGGACGCGGAGCCCACGCCCTGTGCTCCCAGGTCACCGAGCGAAGGTGGCGTCCTCTGCTGGCCGAGAGGGCGCGGAGCCGGGCGGGTGCTCCGGGCTGGGCGGCTGGGCTACACCGTTCGTTCGCTCTTCGCAGATCAAGCGGACATGGAGTCGACATGCCGGGTCTTCCCTAAGAGGTGGGGCCCCCAAACACTGCAGGAGGCTAGTTGGAAGAAAACGTGTCTCCTTGGCATTGCACCCATTTCCCTCCAAGGTGCAGTTTTGAGGTGGGAAATGTCAACGTGCAATTTGGGGAGGGCCCCAGCTCAAGGATTCGGGGTTTTCTGGAGAAAGGACGATTTTCTAGAGAAAAGACGACGTCATGGAGGACGGGGTAGGGTCAGGTGCAGGAGCCCTAATTAGACATGGTCAGGCCGAGGGGACACAAGGGAATGTAGGAAACATCTCTTTGTCAGTTTTTCATTTTCCTTCGCTAAAACTGTGTCCATTGAGCACTGACTCCCTATCCCTTTCCTTCCAGGTCCTGCAAGCACATTCTACCTTCTGTCCCCGAACTGACTGACTCCCAACAGCTCGGGGAGAGGAAGGCCACAAGGGGACGCCACGTGCTGAGTCTTCACGCTCACGGTGGCGCCCGAATCTCCTTCAGTGTGAGGCCATGCTATTCCGTGCTGCACACACCATGCTGCTTTCCACTTATCTGCTGACGGCCTCCGCGCTGCTCCTAGGTCGTGGCCGATTGTGAGCCCTTCACCCGGAATGTGGGCCTACAAAACCCTGCTGAAGCGCCTGCTGTCCTTCAGGGTGCACACCCTGAGGTAGAGTCGCTGCATCGTAAGTTTGACGTTTCATGTTGTGTGGAGCATGGACAGTGCTTCCCACAGCAGTGTCACCATTTGACTTCCTTCCCCCACACGGCAGATTAGTGTCGCAGTGCACGGGTCTGCCACGCTGCTCGTCTGTTCACTGCTAATGGATTTGCCTGTGTGGACCTCGTGGTGACTGAGAACAGCGTTGTTGGGTGCACGACTGGGGCAGAAATGTTGGAAGGACGCTTCAGAGTACTAGCCTGAGTGCTGGGCCCCTGGCACTGAAAGCATGACCTTCTGCTTTGAAGAGATCTAATATTTCTCCTCCTAACTCACTACGAAATGTACTTCATCTTCCAGTCTTTCCCTTTGTTTTAATGTCATGTAAGGGGAAGGGGAAGAGAAATACCTAATGGGACTTCATAGGAGGAGAAGGGAGTTAAGGGTGGGGATGGCTCTTTATCGGCTGGGCTGTGGTACCTGTCATTGGTGCCGTTCTGGGAAGGACAGTGTCTTTGGAGCACTGGGTGCCTTCCTGCTTGCAGTGCAGCCTACCAGCTATGGGATGTTCCGTGAAAACAAGTGCATGCAAATGACAAGGCAGTGCTCCAGTTTTAATGCAGGCCTCCTTCTTTAATTTTCACAGGGCTGGGATTAGGTTTGCGATTTCTCTTCCCCTTCACCATCTGCACATCCTCTAAGTCCTCCAGGGTGAGGACTTGCCTGGGCTCACACGTTATGTGACCATGGAGCTGAAGCTGTGGTTCCTTTTCCCACAGTCCTGGACTCAACAGAGAAATGAAAGGACTACTCTCCTCCCCGGCTCACCTGGGAAGGGGCATCCTGGCTTCACTGCCGAGGGAGCCCGGTTCTAACACAGCCCTGACACTGAACACTCAGAAGATGTGCGGATGCAGGGACCTTCCTGTCAAGGGGTCTTCGTGAGACGTGATGAGCCCTTATTGGTCATGGCTGAAGCCCTTACTATGTCTGATAATCAGCTTGGCAGGAGTCAGCAGTGAAGTTTCAGACAGGACAGCCATTGGTTTTCAGCTATTCAGACAGGCCTCTGGTCAGGCGAGGCTTGGGCTGTGTCCGGTCCCCTTGGTCGAGTGTTGTGCTGACCATGCCTCTGGGCAGCTGAACTACTCCTCACAGTGTCAACTGCCCCGGTAGCATTTCACTTCCGAAGTGTGTGTGGTTTCCACATGCCCTCCTCCCTCACATTCTCATGGCCTCCAAATTCATGGAAAACTCACCCGCGTCTTTTCAGGAGTCGATGGCTTGTTCCTTTCTGTTCTGAATAGCAGTCCCTTTCTGTTGGAGGGGAGGAAACATTATTTTTCCTGGATTATTCTAGTTTATTTGCTGACACTCCTCTTTAATAAAAGATAAACAGGAGAAAAAAACAGGAGTTTAACAGCATGCAGATCTTCTCTAACATTGAGAAAACCCAGCTAGCAGAACCATTGCTTCAGACATACCACGTTATTACCCTAAACACCGTCTTTAGCTAAAAAGCTCCTGGGAGATGAGAAAGTCAGTTACGGGAGAGCCCACAAGCACCGCATATGAGCGAGTGGTGGTTGTGAAGATCTAAATCTAGGTCTTCACAGCTGCCTTTTTAAAAGATCTCTCTATTCCAGGTATAGTGAAGGAGACATCTTTACAAATGTGAATTTTCCAAATAAACACGCATTTTTGCTATGGGCAACTTTTACTTGATTTTTAGAATGTGTCTTCTGTCTGCTGTGTTACAAGTTAATCTGTCCAAAATCATCCTTCTGCTAAAGAGGCCCTTGTTGGCATGGTGCCCTCCCTTCACTTGTATTTGACTCTATCCTTAAGCATTCGTCTATTAAAGAACACTGATTTACTCCAAATTTCAGCCGTCATGAGCAGAGCGGCTGTGAAAAAGTCAGACTTGTCCTCAAAAGTGGCTCTGTAACATGCCACAAGCACCGTAGGAGAATTTCTGTGGCTCCTGACCCTAAAGCAGTCCTCTTTTGTCTTTGGGGTGTGTTAGCAGTTCTAGTAGGGGTGCGTTGCTGTCTGATTGTCACTTTAATTAGTCCTCCCTAGTGCTGTGACCCTATATTTTATATTCTTGTTTGCCATCAGTAGATCCTCTTTGATGGGGGTCAGGTTCTTATCCATCTTAATGAGGCTGGCTGTTCTGACATTCTTTATATTTAGTAAATTGCCTTTCCCCAGATATATATTTTGTAAGTATATTCTCCCAGTTTTAGAATTTTATTTTGGTTTTCTTAAAAATGTATTTCACAGTGAAAATCATTGATTTTTAATGTCCATGTTATACTAACCTTTAAGAAAATAGGATTGCGTGTTAGGATTGTGTGTTAAGCTCATCAGCAAATTCAAGATCATGTGATGGTCTGTGGTTTGAGCTATAACTTTTTACAGTTTTTCACCTGAAACTTTGCGTGAACTTTCATGTAAATTTTATCATTGTGTTTATATTAATCTCATTCCAAGTGTTGTCCAAGTAATTGCTGCTTATATGTGTTTTTGGAGAAGATGAGGAAGAAATAAAGAGGCCTTTTTTTTTAGTTTGAAATTCCAACATTCAGTGCACCCATGGGAGATTCCACAGGGCACCCAGCTGGCTCTTCTGCCCCACACGCCATACTGTCTGGAGACCCAGTTTCTCAGGACCCTCCTAAGAGGCACTGAAGGACTGCTTCTGGCCAGCATGGCGCCATGGGATGAAAAGGTGAGGAGAAGAAAGGTGAGGAGGCAGGTGAGGTATAAAGGTTAGGAAAAGGTGAGGAAAAGGGCAAGTGGAGGGGAATGAGGGGAAACTAAGCATAGGTGGGCAGAAGAAAAGTTCAAGATGATGGAACGTGAGGTGAAAGGAAAAATTGAGGGAAAGAAAGAGTTAAAGTGAGGAAGGAGGGAAGGTGAGAACTGAGGAGTGAAGTTGAACAGAGAATAACAGTGATGACTCACTGTTTTAATGCCACAGCTTGTCACATGATGCCTCCAGCTTTGTTCTGAATTGGATATTCCAGGTCCTTTGTGCTCCATGCATGTGTTAATATTGTTCTCTGTCTGTGAAATGTGACACTGGAATTTGGGATTTATTGAATGTTTTGTTTGGGAAATGTAGTTCTTTTGATATTCATTCTTTTGATTGATGAGAAAGACATGTCTTTCCACTTGTTTGTGTCTTTAATTTGTTTGAGGTCTTATACTTTCAGATACAGGCTTTCTTTCCCCTTGACTGAACTTATTTCTCAGTATTTTTTTTGATGCATTTGTAGATCTTTCTGTACATTTTTTTGATGGTTTATTATTAGTTTATCAAAATACATATAATTTCAACCTTGGCAACTTTACTCAGATCATTTCTTTATAAATTTTTGCATGGATGATGTTGAAAATTTGAGTTCTATATCCCCAAATTTCTAACACATCCCAGGTGATTTATGACACGTAAAACCTAATAACTACTAAGTGGCTCTTTTTAACGCGTGAACTCTAAGGGTGACTGTCTCCATCAGTCTAGATGAAGTAGAGCCAGTAGCACTGGGCTTTGTAGTGAATTTTGATGATGTCTGTTATTTTCTGGTGCAGATTGTTTCTAAAGGAAAAAGTGCAGGTAGAGATGAAAGTGAGTTGGCAGGCAGACCCCAGGAGAGAGGAGGCAGAAGCACTTTGTTTATTTTTTATTGCAATAACTGTTTTACAAATTAAAATAAACTCATGTGCCAGTTCCCCATTCCTCGGCTAGACGTCCACACGCCCTGCCGTCCACCAAGTGTCCACCGTGTCCAGGGGGCTCCGCCACCACTTGCCCCCCGTCCATTCCCTAATGTAACCTCAGTTCTGTTGCAAGTGTCCAAGGGTTGGTTTTGTTTAATCTGCCCTCTGTTTTGTCTGTTCACATTCCATCTACGCGTGAGGTCATCTAGTATCTGTCTTTCTTCTTTTGACTTGTTTCACTGAGCATCCTCCCCTCTAGTTCCCTCCATGTGGATTCAGGTGACAGGGTTTCCTCTCTGTTCAGGGCTGTGCAGTGTCCGCTATGTGTGTATATGCATACATACATATATATATAAAATATACACACACAAATATATATATATAACATCTTTATCCATCCCTCTAACATTGGGATCTTAGGTAGTTTCTAATTCTTAGCTATTTTGTATGGAGCTGCACTAAACATGGGGCAGGATCATATGGGATTTCCATCTTTAAGTTTTTGAGGAATCTCCACTCTGTTTTTCATAGGGGATGTACAAATTTGCACTCCTACCAACAGTGTAAAAATGTTCCCTTTTCTCCACATCCTCACCAGTATGTGTTGTTTCCAGACTTCTGGAGAATAGCCAGTCTCTCAGGTGTAAAGGGATATACCATTGCTGTTGATTTGCGTTTCCCTGATGGCCAGCGAGTAGGAACATATTTTCCTGTGTCTGTTGGCCGTCTGTACATCCTCTTCAGAAAAATGTCTCTCCAATTCTCTTCCCATTTTTTAATTGGATTGCTTGTTTTTCTGTTACTGAGTTTTATGAGTTCTTTGTATATTTTGCATATTAAGCCCTTATTTTATGTTCAAGTCTCTAGTTCATTTTGAGTTAATTTTGTGTGAATTTTGTGTTAAGAGAATGATCTAGCTTTCTTATTTTGCATGTAGCCATTCAGTTTTCCAGCAACATTTACTGAAAATACTCTACTTTCTCCATCATATGCTTTTGACTCCTTTGTCGTAGATTAACTGACATGTGGGTCAGTTTTTGGTGATTCAGTGCTATTCCACTGGTCTGTGCCTCCGTTGTTATTCCCGTATCATACTGTTTCCATCACTATCTCTCTGTAGTACAGCTCAGCGTCTGAGAAGGTAATCCCTCCCATTTTTCTCATAATTATTTTGGATATGTGGGGTCTTTTGTTGTTCCATACAAATTTTGAGATTTTTTGTTCTATTTCCTGGAAATAAGCCTGTGGGATTTTCATGGGGATTGCATCACATCTGTCTGTAGCTTTAGGTAAGATGACCATTGTCACAATATTGATTCCTCCCAACCATGAGCAGGGGATGTCTTTCCATCTCTTTGCATCCTCCTTTATTTATTTTAAGGACTTGTAGTTTTCAATGTATAGATCTTTTTACCTCCTTTGTTAAGTATATTCTAAGATGTTTGATTTTTTTACTTCTATTTTAAGCAATGTGGTTTTCTGGAATTTGTTTTCTTCTGGCATGTTGTTTGAATATGAAAATGCAACAGATTTTTGTGCATTGATTTTATAGCCTGCCACGTTACTGTGTTCACTAACTAGTTCCGGTAGTTTTTGGATAGAGTGTTCAGGGTTTTCCATTTATATAATCATGTCATCTTCTGCCGGGATTTCTGTCTGGGAGAACAGGGAGAAGGAAGGAGGCTGTGAAAGATTGAGAAAAAACAAGAGACTAAGATAGAGTGAAAGCAGCATCGGGGGTGAACAATCTCTGAGGACTGTCACCCTGAGCAGCTGACTCCTTCAGTATTTATTGTCGTTACACAAGGAAGTTGTTCTTCGAAAAAACACAACATGTATATCATCCATATTTGCCATTGTTCACGTAGCTGAAGTCACACGCCGAAGACTATACGTACAGTTACACAATGTCTTAGCTAACTGGCTAGCTTTTAACTTCTCAATAAGTCAGCAAGACATCAGAAACCCCTCCAGCCAAGGTTTTCCTTGCTGGCGGACACCTGGCGTTCCAGACTCCAGGTTTCTGTTTCCCTGCCAGGGCGCTGATTCATCTAAGCTAAGGTTTTCCCTTATTGCTCCCCACAATCTTCAGATAATGATAGTTTTACTTCCTCCTTTCTAATTTGGATTCCTTTAATTTCCTTTTCTTGCCTAATTGCTCTGGTTAAGACAATGTTAAATAGTAGTGGTAAGAGTGGAAAGCCTTGCCTTGTTCCTGACTTGAGAGAAAATGTTTTCAATTTTTCTTCATTGACTGTGATGTTGGCTCTAGGTTATTGTACATGTTACGTTATTGTATTAAGTTGAAGTATGTAACTTCTATTCCCGTTTTATGCAGGGTTTTTTTAATGGTTGATTTATATTTTTAAGCCATTGTAGTCAGAGAAGAGGCTTGGTATGATTTCAGTCTTTGTAAAATTGGTGAGACATGTTTTGTGTCCCAATATGTGATTTATCCTTGAGAATATTCCATGTGTACTTGGGAAAAAAGCGAAAAGAGTGCACTTTTCCTTTCAAAAAAAGACTCCTCTTTTTCCATTTAGACTTTGGAGAAGGTACTACGACCCTAGACGTTGAGTCTCTTAGTTTTATGGTGATAAGAGATGGGAAGGAAGGAGATAGACTGAGGCATCTCTGTGATAGTGCTGATGTTTCTCTCACATAACATGTGACTATGGAACCATAGATCTCACTTTCATAACTACAGATTATTATCTGTTATTTAATGCCAACAAAAACATGTAACAATTTTGTTTATAATGTTAAGTATTGTGTAGAAATACATTGGAGGAAAACTTTAGTTGATGACAGTTGTATCTGTCATTGATCCGTAACTCAGTTTCAATAAAGAAAATTGTATTATCACAGATTTGCTTCTTGTTAGAAAATATTCTGTGGTACTTGGAAAGAAAACATCAGAGCATAAAAAGAAATTGGGTGCTATGGAGAAATTTCTCTTCACGTGTTTCTGAAATTCCCCCTGGACTGCCTGACAGGCTGCGGCGGTGCGGACACACTGTAGAGTGCTGCCCCGTGGGTAGCGGGGGTGCGGACACACTGGAGAGTGCTGCCCCGTGGGTAGCGGGGGTGCGGACACACTGGAGAGTGCTGCCCCGTGGGTAGCGGGGGTGCGGACACACTGGAGAGTGCTGCCCCGTGGGTAGCGGGGGTGCGGACACACTGGAGAGTGCTGCCCCGTGGGTAGCGGGGGTGCGGACACACTGGAGAGTGCTGCC
>RJWH01009957.1:0-19403 GCA_004363575.1 Solenodon paradoxus
TCCCTGTGCCTTCAGGAATTCAGCCGGGACTCCCAGAAGTGGCTCCGTTGGGAGTCTGTATGCCACCTTTAGAGTCTACCAGGGCTGCCCAACTTCGCGACCTGAAGCAGGTCACATGATTTCAGACTTGCACCATCTCCTCCTCCAAGGTCTTACCCCACCGCCATGGTGGAAACCAGACCCTCAGGTGCCCTGCTCTGCCACACTCCCACATCAGGCATTGAATCAGCAAGTCCCACACAGAGCCCCAGCCCCACAAGTGCGGGTGACTCAGGGTGCGCCGCCCAGCATGGTGACGTCATTGGGGATCCACGCTTCCATGCCAACCACGTTACCTGGCGACTTGTCACTTTGCCTTGAGCCAAGCAAGAGGGTGGCTCTCTTTTGTTGCTGTTCCTTCGAGAAGTGTCTCTTTCGTCTCTCCTGACCCCGTGGATGTGTTTACACTTTCGTGTTCACTGGGTCTCTCCTACCACAGGTGAGGAGTGTGGGACCAAAGTCAGCGAGGCCGTTTCCTCCATCTCAGCAGGGCACCAGAGACTGAACTCTGTCAGCTCCATAGCTAAGTGGGGTTTCAGTCCCCTGAGTCTTCTCCATGGCTCTGGCAGGCATCCCGTGTCCCTCCTCACTTGAAGGGCATCTGCGTCAACAAGTCCCTCTGTGTACTCTCAGAGTCTGGGGCAGAGGACTGCATGAGACAGTGGGGAAATGGCTCCCTGACACCTTGCCACAACTCCCAGCTGATTGTCTGATTCATGCTTGTAGTCTTGGCTCGACCCCTTGTGCGTGTTCATTCCCTTCCTGCCTGGTGCCTGGAAGCAAGCCAAGATTTGTGTCTCTTTCAGTGCTGTCTGCGTGGGGAGGGAGGACTCACCAATCGGCACTGGGACTGGGCCCACGGACAGGGTCTCATCGGAGCCATCTTCTGGATTGGATTAGGGAATCTGCCTTGGTTGCCAGTGCTACTGCAGACATGATTGGAAAATTAAGTTTCTTTCTCCATACAATGGAATTAGAAGAATCAAGCGAAACAGAGTTTTTCAGAGGGTTCTGCATAGCGGAGACATTGTACAACGCTACTGTTTAAAACAGACCACCTTATCCATAACCCCAAAATATGTCACGTTGCTTTGATAGAAACTAGATTCTGGAAAACAGACCCAAACCACAGAATTTAGAGGATTTGGCTCTTTTGATCAGGATTCCATAGCTATTGTACACCTTCTTAAGAGCAAAGACGTCTGTTTCTCCTCAAAATCTCCCAACGAGCTTTTACTGAAGGCGTTGCTCCACATGTCTTCTCGTCCCCTTGATTTCTAATTGACTTGATCAAAATAACTCCATCATTTCTCCCACTGAAATCTGTCTCCTGCAGTGGGGCAGAAATGAGGTCAGTCGCCTCCAGGTCAAGTGCAGTTCACATTCATTCTGAGGAACAGAATTCGTGTCCCATGGCTGGAACAAACCAGATGAACAACTCCCTAAACACAAATGCTCCTGTGTCCTTTCTATTTCTGCCTGTCTACTCACCGTCATTTGGCAAAGAGAGGCGGTGGAAAGGCGGAGAAGAGTAAGGAAGAAAGGAAAGGAGGGAGGCAGGAGGAGATAAAGAGAGGCAGGGTAAGAAGGAGGGAAATCAAGGACAGAAGGGAGACAATGAAAAGAAAGAAAGAATAAGAATGAAGAAGGAGAAAGATAGAAAACCTGTC
Source organism: Solenodon paradoxus (assembly GCA_004363575.1). Taxonomy (NCBI): domain Eukaryota; kingdom Metazoa; phylum Chordata; class Mammalia; order Eulipotyphla; family Solenodontidae; genus Solenodon; species Solenodon paradoxus. The sequence continues at coordinate 1,710 of RJWH01009957.1, forward strand.
TTTTCTTGGAGATGCTTCTACTACTTTCAAGAACTTACTCAATCATATCTCAAGGAATCGACCGGCCACCCTATCGCCAACCTGTCTTGCGCAATAGACAGTTTTGAGTTCCAAATAATCCTGCTGGCCAACTCTCTATGGGAGTCGAACTTGCGGATCGTGACTCCATCGGACACACTGTGGTTTGCGTCCCACGGACGCTGAAAAACTGCCCCGAATCATCTACGTTCCTGAGACAAACACCAACCAAGCAATAACCAGGACTTCAGTTGGAGATGGATAAGTTGCTGAATAACGGTGGGAGAGGGAACCCGGCATGGTTCTCAGCTCAGCTGTTGAGAAGGAAATGGGTTCGTGCTCGGGAGTCTGCAGGCGGGTGGTGGGACAGGGGCTAGGGATTTGGCGACCAACTGCAGAGGCAGTGAGAGGCAGGCCCAGGGGTGCTGAAATGCAGGGCCAGGGAGGACTGGCTTGGGAGGGGCTGAAAGGAGAGCCTGCGCACCAGGACCTGAGCTGAGCCCAAGTGGTGAAATGGCGCTGGGCGTGGCCACAAATGCAAATCATCCACAGAGCTCATAGACCTCCCACAAGCATTTCAAAGCAGAGACTGGGATAACAGAGCACAAATCCCGCCCATCGCACAGTCACCCACCAGAAACCCCGCCCATCCAATACCCCACCCACTGGATGACAGTGCAAAGGCCATCCCAAGCCTCAACTCTCCTTGATAGCGCTTCCTTGTGGGTAGAGCCGAATGTGCATCCTGATTGCCACACCTGGGCCAGTCAAAGCTATCCCACTGAACAGGGTGTCCCCCTAGCCAAGGGCTCAGAAGCGGTCTCCATGTGGGTCTTTCAAGTGGATCCTTTCTTGAATTGAAGAATTGAGGTGAACAAGCAGGGAGGGTGGCTTGTAGAACCTACCCGGAGCCTGGGCCTAACATGCACAGTACCCCCATTGGGACACTAGGTGGCGTCACCAAGGTGAGTGCCCATTCCCCCACTCTACTGCTGGTAGCCTGTGTCCGGACTCAGCTCTGCCCTGCTGCAGGAGAACATACAGCTGACTAAGGGGCCAGTGTGAGGGAGGCCTCCAGTGGTCTCCTGGCAATGAGATGTGATGGGCTGACAGCCAGCATCCCTGTGTCTTCAGGAACTCAGCCGGGACTCAAATGTGGCCCTGAAGGGAGACCGTATGCCACCTTCAGAGTCTACCAGGGCCGCCCAACTTCATGACTTGAAATGGGTCACATGATTCCAGACTAGCACCGTCTCCTCCTCCCATGTCTTGCCCCACAACCCTAGTGGAAATTGGACCCTCACGTGCCCTGCTCTGCCCAGCACCCATATCAGGCTCAATCCAAAGTGACGATTAAGCAGGTAACGTGCTTGGCATGGAAGCATGGAAACCCAGTGACGTCACAATACTTCGCGGGGCTCCCTTAGTCATCCGAACATTTTTTGGAATAATACTATTATTTGTGTTTCTGGTAATACTTCCAAAGTTTTGTATGTCCAGAAAAGAAACAAAATTCTTTGTTCACTACATATAATCACATCTATGACTTTGCTCGTTTTCATTGTCAGGCACAAAATCTATGATTCCATCATTTTTTTTATCAGTGAGTTTCATGTTTCTAAAGGTTTGTACAAATCACTTTGATAAACTGGAAAGCAGGTTTAACATGAAAAAGGCTGGGTGAGATGTTCTTGCATTTGTATAACTTCCAAGTTGAATGTCAAAAGAGCACAACTATTAAATGGGAACAAATAATCTAGACAATCCCAAATGTATTCTTTCCATCATTGATGAGCTTGCATTATTTCATTTGTAGTCGGTGATTAACTGATGTATATTTTCACAATTTGAGTTCCAGTCTCATCATGTATGGCCGAAACATCATCAAATAGGAAATGTACCTTTAAAATAGGAAATAACCTATAAATCTGAGGAAGCATCATGTTTCATACATTTGGTTGTATGTCTAGAAATTGGGTATGAGGCATTGCTCTAATGCATATATATTTACATTTTAATTTAGTAGTAAAATCAGTTAGCCAATAGAAGCTTAGGCGATTGGAGTAGTCTTCCTACAATCGTTTGTTTCAACTACTAATTTTCTATAAAATAACAGGCACATGGATGCTTTTTATGAGGCTCTTTGCTTTTTGAAATTAAAAACAGCTACAGTACTTGTACTGACATAATTTGAGTTCAAAGAAAAGTACAGGGGAAATTAAAAGCTAATTTTGTTATTTTTGCCTGACCGAACAGTTGTCATTTTCTTCAAATCATTATTGTAATATCTATGCTTTGAAAGGAACAGGTGTAGAACAAGCCCCGAAAAATCTACATTAGGTTCATAAAGGAGATGGAAAATGAACTCAAAGATTTCACAATGGACGATGAATTAAAAATGTAAGGAGTAAAGTTCACAATGACAAAGAGTATTCCGAAATATTAAGGTGAAACTACTTCTCCAATGACAATCATTCGAAATGTAATTACACTCAGAATTAGTTTTCCAAGCTACTAAAATGAATGAATACGTCTTCAACTTCCAACTGTGTGCTGCTTTCAAGACGTTTCTACTTAAAGGACAAAGGCAAGCTTTAAGTGAAATGATGGAAAAGTTTAAAGGATGTAAACTAGACTCACAAGAAAGCAGGAGTAGCTATAATTATCAAAAGCATGTCAAATTGAAAGGAAAAAGTGTCATGAAATATAAATAATGGCATCTAAAAGCAATAAATATGTAAACGCGAATGACATATCATGTATAAATATATGTATAAACAGACACAGAAATGTACAGACTCAATTTGAGAGTCAAGAACCAGACAGGTATTAAAAGAGAGAAGCTAATGGACAATTATGAACACATAGTAGCAGATGTCAATATTTCACTTTCAACATAGGGTAGCTGCTAGAATGGAAAAAAAATCCAAAAGTATATGCCTTCGGCTAAGATACTGAACATTTTAAAAGAAAGAGCAAACGATATTTGCATATATCCCAAACATCATTTCAATTCAATATGAATGTCTGTTTGGTACCCTTATAAATAACCCGAGGTGTCTTTCACAAGGGGCCAAAAGGATACACAAACAGACCAACAAAAAACCCAGGAGAAACCAGGGGAGATGATTCACGGCCATCTGATATGTGTCCGTTTTCTCAAAGGGAGCGTAATAGCGCTATGGCACAGTTGAGTTCCAGGTGCATTGTATTGGAGGCATATCTAGACATCATCTAGTCTGACTGGTGAGAAACAGCTGTTCCTGATGCAGACTAATTGGGGAGACAGCTGAAATCTATCCTGCCTAATTGGGGATATACAGCTGATCCTAATCCCAGCATATTGGGAAGACGCAGCTGTTCCTCATCAGGGCTAATTGGCCAGACTCAGCTGATCCTGATCTGGGCTAACTGGGGAGACAAAAATATAAGTAATACCTTTCTTTCAGAGATACATTTGTACGTAATACTGTTGTACAAATAAAATCATTTAGATGTATACATTTATACATGCAACAGTTCTAAGTATCAGACATTCAAAGTCTCATATGTTTTCGCATAATGATATTATTTGTGTTTCTCGTAATACTTTGAAATTTTTGCATGTCCAGAAAAGAAGCAGAATACCTTTTTCATTACATATAGTCACATCTATGACTTTGATCGTTTTGAGTGTCATGCACAAAATCTATGATTCCATCATATATTTTTACCCGTGAGATTCATGTTTCGAAAGATTAGTATAAATCACTTTGGTAAACTGTCAGGAATGTACCTGTGGCAGGAAGGACCCAGTGAACACGAAAGTGTAAACACATCCACTGGGTCAGGAGAGATCATAGAGACACTTCTCGAAGGAACAGCAACAAAAGAGAGCTGCCATCTTGCCTGGCTCAAGCCAAAGTGACGAGTAGCCAGATACCGTGGTTGGCATGGAAGCATGGAACCCCAGTGACGTCACAATGCTGGGCGGGACACCCTGAATCGCCCACACGTGTGGGGCTGGGGCTCTGTGTGTGACTTCCTGATTCAATGCCTAATGTGGGGGTGGGGCAGAGCAGGGCACCCAAGGGTCCAATTTCCACTACAGCTGTGGGACAAGACATGGGAGGAGGAGATGGTGCAAGCCTGGAATCATGTGACCCTCTTCAAGTCGTGAAGTTGGGAGGCCCTGGTAGACTCTAAAGGTGGTATATAGATTCCCTTCAGGGCCACACTTGGAGGCCCGGCTGAGTTCCTGAAGGCACAGGGATGATGGCTGTCAGCCCATCACATCTCAACCCAGGAGACCTCTGGAGGCCTCCCTCACACTGGCCCGTTAGTCAGATGTATGTTCTCCTGGAGCAGGGCAGCGCTAAGTCGGGTCACAGGCTACTGGCAGTAGAGTGAGGAAATGGACACTCACCTTGGTGACGCCACCTACTGTCCCAATGTGAGTACTGTGCATGTTAGGTACATGTTCTGGAAAGGTTCTAGGAGCCACCCTGCCTGCTTGTTCACCTCAATTCTTCAATTCAAGACGGGATCCACATGGAAGACCAACATGGAGACCGTTTCTGAGTCCCCGGCTAGGAGGACATCCTGTTCAGTGGGAGAGCATTGATAGGGCCAGGTGTGGCAATCAGGATGCAGATTCGACTCCACCCACAAGGAAGCGCTATCAAGGAGAGTTGAGGCCTGGGATGGCCTTCTCACAGTTATCCAGTGGTTGGGGTATTAGATTGGGTGGGTTTCTGGTGGGTGACAAAGTGATGGGTGGTATTTCGGCTCTGTTATTGCAGTCTTTGCCTTGAAATATTGGTGGGAGTTCTATGATCTCTTTGGATGATTTGCAGTTATGCCCAGTCCCAGCGCGATTTCACCGCTCGGCCACATCTCAGGTCCTGTTGGGCTGGCTCTCCTTTCGGTCCCTCCCAAGCCAGTCCTCCCTGGCTCTGCATTTCAGCACCACTGGGCCTGCCTCTCACTGTCTCTGCATTTGGTCCCCATATCCCTAGCCCCTGTGCCACCACCCACCTGCAGACTCCCGAGCACGATCCCATTTCCTACTCAACAGCTGAGCTGAGAACTATGCTGGGTTCCCTCTCCCACTGTTATTCAGCAACTTATCCATCTCCAACTGAAGTCTGGGTTATTTCTAGGTGTTTGCTAAGGAACAAATGTGATTTGGGGCAGTTTTTCAGTGTCTCTGGGACACAAACCACAGGGTGTCTGATCAAATCACGATTCGCAGGCTGTACTCTCATAGAGAGTTTACGAGCAGGATTATTTGGAGTTCAGAACTATCTATTGGCAAGATAGATTGATGTTAGAGTGGCCTGTCGATTACTTGAGATATGAATGAGTAAATTCTTGAAAGTAGTAGAAGTACCTCCAAGAAAAGGCAGGTTTTCTTTCTCCTTCTGCGTTCTTTATTCTTTCTTTCTTTTCTTTCTCTCCCTTCATGATTTCCTTCTTACCCTGCCTCTCTTTCTCTCCTCCTGCCTCCCTCCTTTCCTTTCTTCCTTCCTCTTCCCCGCCTTTCCTCCGCCTCTCTTTGCCAAATTATGGTGTGTAGACAGGCAGAAACAGAATGGACGTACAAGCATTTATTTTTAGGGAGTTGTTCATCTCACTTGTTCCAGCCACGGGACACGAATTCTTTCCTCAGAATGAATGCGAACTACACTTGACCTCGAGGAGACTGGCTTCATTTCTGCCCCACTGCAGGAGACAGATTTCAATGGGAGAAATGATGGAGTTATTTTTGTTAGGTTGGCTCAGAAAGACGGGACGGCGGCCATGCCCAGCGGCCATGCCCGGCAAAAAGGTGGCTGACTTCAGAATAAGGGATGGAACCCCCATACCTGGATTCACACGGCCAATCCCCAATTGCGACGTATGAAGCCCGCGAAATTCCTTTGCCTAAAGAGCGCGCTCCCCTTTGTTCAAGCGCGATTTCCCCGGCCCTCTGCAGACTTGGGAACTTCGCTTGGGTGCGCAAACCCCAATAAAGCCCTGGCAGCCTACTTTTTGTTTAATTGACTTTTTTTCTTCGTAGAGCCCAGAAAAAAACCTTTCATTTGGTGCCGAAACCCGGGAGGAGTTGTTGTCTGCTTAGGACCGCTCCTCTCCCCGTTCCCCGAGAAGACCTCGTGGCCACCCCTCCCGTCCAGACTATGAACCAGGGTAAGTGCCACCGCCCCAAATTTTTTGGTCTCCAACCGCCGAATCCGGGCCCCTGCATACTGATACCGAGAGACTGCTCTCACGGAAAATTGCAGCGCTGCGTCCGGGTGGCCCTCTCGTGGAGAGGCTGCTCTCCTCCTCCATTGGGGTCTGAGTTAGGGAGACATTCCTACACTCAGATTCCCATTTTTCTGACCCGCTCAACAGATTGGGTTGCAGGACGCCAATTCCCTATCTGTTGTTCCTTGGGGACCATAAAATGAGGGCAAGAATCCAAACTCGATCCCAGCCTTAAGCGAAAAAAGCTGATTTTTCTGTCTATTACGGCCCGGCCCGTTATACCAGCCCGACAATCGCAAGCGCTGGTAGAAGGCACTTTCGATTTTGCTACCCTGATGGACTTAGAAAATTTCTGCAGACGGACTGGGATATGGTCTGAGGTTCCCTACATCCAGGGCTTTTGGACTTTGCGCTCCTGCCCAGACCCCTGCGCTCAGCGCTCCACTGCCTGGGTTCTCCTTGCCCGTGGCGCTTTGGAGCCTGGCCGCCCTTCTGAACCCTCTGCTCCGGAGCTTCCTTCCTCCTTCTCTGACTCCCCTGAAAGTCTCGCCTCTCCTCCTCCTCCTCCCTCCCCCTATCAGTCCTGCTCCACTGCCCAGTTTCTCCTTGCCCGCAGCAGTTCGGAGCCTGGCGGACCTTCCAAACCCTCTGCTCCAGAACTTCCTTCCGCCTTCTCTGACTCCCCTGAAAGTCTCGCATCTCCTCCTCCTCCTCCCTTCCCCTATCAGCCACAGCCAAGCCCTCCTACTCCTACTCCTACTCCGGCTTTGTTCCTTAACAGGCTAACCGAGGCCATGTTACTCCGTACCCACTTAGATCAAACATCTAATGCTGGGGCGACTGTTTTGGCTACTCATTTTATCTCCCAGTCAGCCCCAGACATCCAAAAAATACTGAAAAAGGCTGAGGATGGTCCCCAAACCCCCATCCAAGATCTGGTGAACATGGCATTTAAGGTTTTCAATAATCGGGAAGCAGAGGCTGAGGCTGCCCGCCAGGCACGCCTACAGCAAAAGGTAGCCCTGCAGACCCAGGCCATGCTGGCGGCTCTGCGGCCGGTGGCAAAGGGGGCAAAGCCTAAATCTGGGCCAAAGAGCACCCCACCTGGGGCCTGTTTCAAATGTGGCAAGGGGGGGGACACTGGGCCCGCCAGTGTCCCCAACCCCGGCCGCCAACGAAGCCCTGCCCAGACTGCCGGCAGCTTGGCCACTGGAAGGATGCTTGTTCCCTTAAGAGCTCGTCCTCGGTGTCTCCACGCAGAGAATTAGTTCAAGGTGCGAACTCGACCCTGGCCACACAGGAGCTTCTTGGGCTCCTGGATGACTGACACCACCCAGACTCGAAGACCCCCATCACCCTCGTGGACATGGCGGCTACCTACTCTGTTTTACCGTCTTTTTCTGGACCCCTAGTTCCTTCCCAGATCTCGTTCATGGGGGTAGACGGGACCCCATCTTGCCCCCTGTGGACCTCTCCACTTAACTGTAGCCTGGACGGGTTCCCCTTTTCCTATTCTTTCCTCTTCATACCTTCCTGCCCTGTTCCGCTCTTAGGAAAGGATGTCCTACAAATATCAGGCGCCACTCTCCAGCTCACTCAGGGTCACCCTCTTTCTTCTTTCCTCCTCCTCCTTTTAGAAGACTCAAATCCCCTTCCAGACCCGCCTATATCCCCCTCCCTTGTTAACCCTCAAGTTTGGGACACCTCTACCCCGACAGTGGCTTCCCACCATACCCCCATCATTGTCCGCCTTAAGCAGCCTGATGTCTTCCCCTCCAGACCCCAGTTCCCCATCTCTCAAATGAACCTGAGAGGATTAAAGCCTATTATTTCTCGCCTCCTAGACAAGAAACTTCTTGTCCCTACCAACTCACCATGCAATACCCCTATCCTCCCAGTCAAGAAATCGTCTGGAGCCTATCGTCTGGTCCAAGATCTCAAACTTATCAATGAGGCAATCGTCCCTATACACCCGGTAGTCCCCAACCCCTATACTATCTTCTCCCACATCCCCCCTAATACAACCTACTTCTCGGTACTAGACCTGAAGGATGCTTTTTTCACTATTCCTCTTCACCCAGAGTCTCAGTTTCTCTTTGCCTTTACGGGGACAGACCCTCACACGGCCTAGTCACAACAGCTCACTTGAACGGTTCTGCCGCAGGGATTCAGGGACAGCCCCCACCTATTTGGTCAGGCTTTAGCCCGAGATCTGGCCTCCTGTGACCTGGGCCCCAGTAAAGTCCTCCAATATGTGGATGACCTCCTACTTTGCAGCCCCTCTCTGCAGGACTCTCAGCGACAGACTGCCATCCTTCTCAACTTCCTTGTCCAAAGAGGATATCGAATTTCTCCTGATAAAGCCCAACTATCAAAGAAGCAGGTCATCTATCTTGGTCTCTCTCTCTCTTACATCCCGTAGCCTTACAGCAGACTGTACCCAACTTCTCCGCAATCTCCAGCCACCTACGTCGGGAGATCAGATCCTTTCCTTCTTAGGGCTGGTGGAGTTATTTAGACACTGGGTCCCCAACTTTGCTCTATTGGCCAAGCCGCTCTACGACACAGCTAAGAATACCCCCACAGGTCCCCTCACGTCTCCTAAGACGGTGCAAAAGGCCTTCACCGTTTTGCGAGACACCTTGCTCCAGGCCCCCTCCCTCAGCCTCCCAAACCCCTCTCGCCCTTTTCATCTCTTTACAGATGAGAAGCAGAGAGTTGCAATTGGGGTCCTGGCTCAGCCAGTGGGACCGATATACCGCCCAGTGGACTACCTATCAAAACAGCTTGATCCGACTCTACGTGGATGGCAGCCATGTCTCAGGGCATTGGGCGCTGCAGCGGAACTGGGAAAAGAGGCCCTAAAGCTCACCCTATGCCAACCTGTAACTGTATTCGCCTCACATCGCTTGACAGACCTATAATCCCACCGCTCTCTTTCCCTTCTCAGCCCCTCCTGTCTACAGGAATATCACCTCCTATTCATTGAAGGAACTATCCTATCCCTCCGGCTCTCGCCACGGCTTAATCCAGCTACCCTCCTCCCAGCCCCACTACAGAAGTAGAACCTACCCACTCTTGCCCTGAGACATTACTTTCTCAGCCAGCCTCTAGAGCTCCCAGCCCTCGTTCTGCGGACTTGGGAACCTCGCCCGGGTGTGCAAACCCCAATAAAGCCCTGGCTATTCGACTTTTTGTCTAATTGACTTTTTCTCCTGGTGGAACTCAGAAACACCTTTCAATTTTGAACAAGTCAATGAGAAATCAAGGGGATGAGAAGCAATGTGGAACAATGCCTTTAGTAAAAGCTTGTTGGGAGAGTTTGAGGAGAAACACAAGTCTTTGCTCTTAAGAAGGTGTACAATAGTGGTTTGGGTCTGTTTTCCAGAATCTAGTTTCTATCAAAGAAACGTGACATATTTTGGGGTTATGGATAAGGTGGTGTGTTTTAAACAGTAGCGTTGTACAATGTCTCCGCTATACAGAACCCTCTGAAAAACTCTGTTTCGCTTGATTCTTCTAATTCCATTGTATGGAGAAAGAAACTTAATTTTCCAATAATGTCTGCAGTAGCACTGGCAACCAAGGCAGATTCCCTAATCCAATCCAGAAGATGGCTCCGATGAGACCCTGTCCGTGGGCCCAGTCCCAGTGCCGATTGGTGAGTCCTCCCTCCCCACGCAGACAGCACTGAAAGAGACACAAATCTTGGCTTGCTTCCAGGCACCAGGCCCGAGGGGAATGAACATGCAGAAGGTTTCAAGGGCCAAGACTACAAGCATGAATCCGACAAACAGCTGGGAGCTGTGGCAAGGTGTCATCGAGCCATTTCCCCACTGTCTCATGCAGTCCTCTGCCCCAGACTCTGCGAGTACACAGCGGGACTTGTTGACGCAGATGCCCTTCAAGTTAGGAGGGACATGGGATGCCTGCCAGAGCCATGGAGAAAACTCAGGGGACGGAAACCACACTTAGCTGTGGAGGAGAGAGTTCAGTCTCTGGTGCCCCCCTGAGGTGGAGGAAACTGCCTTGCTGAATTTGGTCCCACACTCCTCACCTGTGGCAGGAAGGACCCAGTGAACACGAAAGTGTAAACACATCCACGGGGTCAGGAGAGATCAAAGAGATACTTCTCAAAGGAACAGCAACAAAAGAGAGTCAACCTCTTGCCCGACTCAAGCCAAAGCGACTAGTAGCCAGATACCGCGGTTGGCATGGACGCATGGAACCCCGGTGATGTCACAATGCTGTGCGGGGCACCCTGAGTCACCAGCACATGTGGGGCTGGGGTTCTGGGTGGGACTTCCTGATTCAATGCCTAATGTGGGGGCGGGCAGAGCAGGGCACCCAAGGGTCCAATTTCCCCTACAGCTGTGGAGCAAGACATGGGAGGAGGAGAGAGTGCTAGCATGGAATTATGTGACCCACTTCAGGTCTTGAAGTTGGGAGGCCCTGGTAGACTCTGAAGGTGGCATACAGACTCCCTTCAGGGCCACACTTGAAGGCCCAGCTGAGTTGCTGAAGGCACAGGGACGCTGGCTGTCAGCCCGTCACATATCATTCCCAGGAGACCACTGGAGGCCTCCCTCACACTGGCCCCTTAGTCAGCTGTATGTTCTCCTGCAGCAGGGCAGAGCTGAGTCTGGACACAGGCTACCGGCAGTAGAGTGAGGGAATGGACACTCACCTTGGTGACGCCATCTAGTGTCCCAATATGGATACTGCGCATGTTAGGCTCAGGCTCTGGAAGTGTTCTAGGAGCCACCCACCCTGCTTGTTCACCTCAATTCTTCAATTCAAGAAGGGATCCGCTTGGAAGACCAACATGGAGACCGTTTCTGAGCCCCTGGCTAGGGGGACATCCTGTTCAGTGGGACAGCATTGATTGGCACAGGTGTGGCAATCAGGATGCAGATTCGACTCTACCCACAGGGAAGCACTATCAAGGAGAGTCGAGGCCTGGGATGGCCTTCTCACAGTCATACAGTGGCTGGGGTACTGGATGGGCGGAGTTTCTTGTTGGTTACTATGCGTTGGTTGGGATTTGGGCTCTGTTATTGCAGTCTCTGCTTTGAAATGGTGGTGGGAGGTCTATGAGCTCTGTGGATGATTTGCAGTTATGGCCAGGCCCAGCGCGATTTCACCGCTTGGCCTCAGCTCAGGTCCTGGTGCGCCGGCTCTCCTTTCAGCCCCTCCCCAGCCAGTCCTCCCTGGCTCTGCATTTCAGCACCACTGGGCCTGCCTCTCACTGCCTCTGCAGTTGGTCCTCAAATCCCTAGCCCCTGTCCCACCACCCGCCTTCAGACTCCCGAGCACGATCCCATTTCCTACTCAACAGCTGAGCTGAGAACCATGCCGGGTTCCCTCCCCCACCGTTATTCAGCAACTTATCCATCTCCAACTGAAGTCCGGGTTATTTCTTGGTGTTTGTCTCAGGAACATAGATGATTCAGGGCAATTTTTCAGTGTCTGTGGGACGCAAACCACAGTGTTTCCGATCGAATCATGATCCGCGAGTTGGACTCCCATAGAGAGTTTACGAGCAGGATTATTTGGAACTCAAAACTGTATATTGGCAAGATAGGTTGGCGTTAGGGTGGCTGGTCGATTCCTTGAGATATGATTGAGTAAGTTCTTGAAAGTTGTAGAAGCATCTCCAAGAAAAGGCAGGTTTTCTCTCTTTCTCCTTCTTCGTTCTTTATTCTTTCTTTCTTTTCTTTCTCTCCCTTCCTTCCTTCCTTGATTTCCTTCCTTCTTACCTTGCCTCTCTTTATCTCCTCCTGCCTCCCTCCTTTCCTTTCTTCCTTGCTCTTCTTCGCCTTTTTACCACCTCTCTTGGCCAAGTGACGGTGAGTAGACAGGCAAAAATAGAAAGGACGTAGAAGCATTTATGTTCAGGGAGTTGTTCATCTGGTTTGTTCCAGCCATGGGACACGAATTCTGTTCCTCAGAATGAATGTGAACTGCACTTGACCTGGAGGTGACTGACCTCATTTCTGCCCCACTGCGGGAGACAGATTTCAGTGGGAGAAATGATGGATTATTTTGATCAAGTCAATTAGAAATCAAGGGGACGAGAAGAGATGTGGAGCAAGGCCTTTCGTAAAAGCTTGCTGGGAGATTTTGAGGAGAAACAGACGTCTTTGCTCTTAAGAAGGTGTACAATAGCTATGGAATCCTGATTAAAAGAGCCAAATCCTCTAAATTCTGTGGTTTGGGTCTGTTTTCCAGAATCTAGTTTCTATCAAAGCAACGTGACGTACTTTGGGGTTATGGATAAGGTGGTATGTTTTAAACAGAAGAGTTTACATTGTCTCCGCTATGCAGAACCCTCTGAAAAACTCTGTTTCACTTGATTCTTCTAATTCCATTGTATGGAGAAAGAAACTTAATTTTCCAATCATGTCTGCAGTAGGACCAGCAACCAATGCAGATTCCCTAATCCAATCCAGAAGATGGCTCCGATGAGACCCTGTCCGTGGGCCCAGTCCCAGTGCCGATTGGTGACTCCTCCCTCCCCACGCACACAGAACTGAAAGAGACATGAATCTTGGCTTGCCTCCAGGAAGCCACAGCTGCATCAGGCTCGGCTTCCCAGCCGTTTGGCTGGCACTTGCCGGGATGCAGGCTTGCGATGGCGGCTAGTCCAGGTCTGGGCGGGCTGGCGCCTTTTCCCGGGCTGAACCACCGACTTTGAAGCACACAGTGGGCCTCACTCAGGGCAAGCCTCCATTTCTTAGGCTTCGCTTATCCTGGACCCGGTCCAGAGGCTAGTGCCCACGAGCCCTCAGGCCCCTGCACCTCCTCCTGCTCCTGCAGATTCACTCATGTCACTGTGGTCGCAAGATGAGTGTCATTGTCCTAGGGAGGCGCAGTCCCTGGTATCCTAGATGCTGAGTGGAAAATCTGCCTTTGAGCACGTGTCCCCAAGGAAGGTGGCAGGAATTTGCTCAGGTATCCCAGCCAGGGGTTGGTTCTGCAGCTATGGTCGTCCTTACTGTCAGGGTCATGTGCGTGCACAGACACTTGGAGCCCCAGGCACGAAGGGATAGTCCGGCGTCCTTACTGGGGAGGGGAGGGCTAGTAGTGAGGAAGGAGGATGCGGCTTTCAGGAGCGACTCCTGGATGGGGACCCCGAGGGCCACAGTCCCTCCCCAGGAGCCAGTCTCACCAAAGTCAGCCACCAGCCCAGCTCCCGGGTTCCAGGGCGCTGTGCAGATGGCATGTCCAGAGACAAGGATGTATCTGAACGCCTTTTCTCCAGGAATGTGCAGGAATGAAAGGACAGCAGCATTTTTGTCAGAAAGAGGCTTTTGTTTGTATTTTGTCTGTTGAAGGATGAACTGCTCCCCAAGAAAGATGTGCTGAGATTCCAGGCACCATGGTCTTCCTGCCTGGAAATGGCCTCTGGGACATCTGCTTTGCGGAGGCCGCCGGGAGGGCCAGTCTGATGGCATCCTTGTAGGAGGCGCGGTTGGGGCAGAGAGCAGTGAGGTCTGAGAGAGGCCCTGGAGCAGAGCAGATAGGCGGCCTGAGTGACACGACAGATGCCCGTGGGACCAGAGTGCTCCACGGTGACAGCCGCCAATGCCTGACAGATGTCTTGAGCCCAGTGCAGCTCTGTTGGCCTGTCCCAGGACACAGACACCACACCTGCATGTCAGTAATGACAGGGCTCCAGGCCGCATGGACCCTTGTTTCCTGGCACAGGAGGATGTGGTGTTGGTGTGGGACATGAGTGGCCCCGGCGGCGTCCCCTGTGCAGGCTTCCCTGAGCCTCTGCCCCAGAACTGACCTGCAGACTTTCTCACAGGCCCGGGGAGAACCCATCATGAACCTCCACGTGTAGGACACGGACCCTAAGGCCAGGGGGATGGGGTGGGATGGGGACCCTAGGGCTGGGGGACGGGGTGGGATGGGGACCGTGAGGCCAGGACAGCTGCTCCCAGGGCAGCAGTCTCTTCCAGAAAACGAGAGCCTCTGCTTCAGACCTGTCCTGCTGTGTCTGTGACCTGAGACTGAAAGACGGGAGGGTTGGGGTGACTGTGTGAGGCTCACAGGCTAACAAGACAGATTGGGGTGGTTGGGACTCTGACTGTACCTCCATCAGGGGTGGGGGACAGGGGCCATGTGTCTTGGTCCCCTGAAACAGGCTGGACAGGGGCTACCAGTAAGGGGTACTTGCTGGGCCTGGAGGAGCGGGAGGAGGGAGCATGAGCCGACATCCTCATGGACCAACACAGAGCACAACCATGAGGGGCAGAGCCCCAGACAGCTGCCCTGTCCCGACAGAGGGTTGGCCTCTGGGCCAAGCCTGCACAGCGTGAGCCGGACCCACGGGCATGAGGGCAAAGGCCCAGGGAAGCAGGCAAGCACTGGAAATGGATTAACCTCGCACAGAGAGGGAGTGGGCTGGCCACATGCTCACCCGCGGGCCTCCCAGAATTCCCTGCAGCTTCCCTGGGGGCCTGGTCTCGTCCCCACCCGCCCCATCCACTGGACCCCCTCCTGTATGGCTAGGGCCCCACCGTGCAACTCGACTGGACCTTGATCTCAGGGGACTCGCAGGGCCTCCTCTTATCGCTGCCTTTTCCTCCTAGGGCCGGGTTGCTGCAAACACCTCACCTGCCTTCATCGCTCAGATGGGTCACCTGCTGGGCCTATGTGTCCTGTGCATGTCCTGTGCAGGGACCTCCACCCATGTCCACACCCAAGTCCACATGTGTCCAGGCATGTGCAATGGATCCGCGTGTCCAACAGATACACACGTGTCCGTGTGCAGTTCCAGGCGCGTATATGCATGTCCACAAAGACACATCTGTATGTGCTTGCAGACACCATGTGCCCACACACCACTCTGGCCCCGCTCCCAGCAGCAACACCGGCCCTGGAGATGGTAAGCTTGAGTGGCCTGGTGCAGAAGCCTCTTCTGAAGGTTGTGGGGGCGAGCTCTGTGTCAGAGGTTAGCAGCCCGCCAGCAGCACAGAGCACGCATGCAGGCCTGGTCGGCACAGGGAGGAGACCATGGCACAGAGGGCATTCACCGGAGAGCGTGGACCCCGGTATGGATCGTCTGGTTTCGAGTCCTTTGAGCCCCATCATCCTCACACCAGGAGTCCTTCTACCCACCTGCTGCCTGGGAGACTCTGAACCTCAGACAGGATGCCTGGGTCAGCTCATCCCGGTCCCCTGAGACCTGCTTAGGGATGGGGGCCCCACCGATGGACTCCTCAGCAGATCACTGTGAATTTGTACAGTTCACAAAACAGCAATAAGTTAGGTGGCTGGGTTCCAGCCCAGGTCAGCCCCATGGTGGGCCCAGAGCTGGGCACACGGACTCCACTCTGCTCCTCTATCCCCCAGTGTAGTCTCACCAGGCACCCCCTGCACTCCCACCCAGTGCCCTCACAGGTCTGGGTACCTGGGTTCCCACCTGGACCCAGGAGCCCACAGGTGGGTGCCTGAGCTGGGGAGACTTCGGGAACCCTGGATCATCCTGTGTCCTGGGATCACAGAGGGCTGACCCGTGTCCAGTGCGGAATCGCTTTCCTCCAAAACTAAAGCCTGTCCAGATGTTCCACTGCAATGCGTGTGCTTTCAAGCATCTGTAGAGTTGAAATGGGATCGCAGGCACCTTTGATGCTGGCTGACAGGACTACCCTGGAGCCTATGTGCTTCTGAAAGTTCTCGCTGCTGAAGACAATCGGTGAGATAAACAAGGGGAGGGAGCAAGCAGGTTCTGAGTGGAATCTTGCTTGTCTGCTGGAGATTCGGCAATTCTGGGTTTCCCTCTTTTTGATGCACATACAGGGGCTTTCAGATCAACATGGTTACTTTCACTCACCAGGAGTGTGATGTTTCAGAGCCCTGAGTCAGCTGGTGATCATCTGATATTAAAACTAGGACACTGGTGGGAACACTTTCCATTCTTTAAATCAAGCTAATGTGTGTTTACAGAAAAAAGTATAGTTAAATCAAGAACATACTTCACAGACTTTTTATATCCTGGTTTATTATTTAGTTCCATAGTTTATATTTAAACACTAAAACAATATCTAGTTGAGTCACTTAAAAGACATTTTAATTATACACTAAAATACAAATAGGCACACTGATAATGTAGAAGCCAGCTTATCTATATGCAGATGGATAGCAGAACCTTCCCCAATTTGGAAAGATCATTACGACTACTCAAAAGTTCTCAGAAAGGACGGTGTTAGTGATTCATATGTTGTTATTTCTGACTGTGATCAGAAAAAGTAAGATGATAGTAATTCATTGGGTCATTTCTAGTATTTTCCCTTCCCATTCCAAAACATTGAAAAATGTTATTTTTCCTTGCGCTAAAAGAAATGCAGGTACTTTTAAAATTTAATGATATAAATTATTTTAAATGATATAAGACAGTAAGAAATAAAACAAACACATGTCATAACTCACTTCTCAAATACAGCCTCTGCTCACGTCTGGGGTGACATGTGTAATAGTCTTTCCTGCCGTGTTCACTCTGACTCACAAACGCGTGACTGTAAGTCGCTTGGCAAGGCTGCCGCAGAAAGAGCAGGACCTGACCACATCAACGCCTCCAGGATCGCAATCCCAGGGACGCTGCCGTGGCTTCTCCATCACGGCATCCGGGTCCTGCCCGGCTCTCCTGAGGCGTTTCTGCAACACTCACATCTGGGCCAGGAGAACATCAGAAACTGTCCCATAAACGCCCCTTTCCCATCCTCTGTAGTTCAGTTCCTGAGCTCAAATCAGTGCAGCACATGATGCCATGTGATACTATGTTGCTCTGAAAAGACATACAGCCCCTTTGCAACAATTTTTCCCAAAGGACACTGATTACAAGAACAGGGCACAAAGGCCAGCTCCTTTCGTCATGTAACAAGCCCTAAATAACTCTGTGCATCGTTATGAGTGCTAACCCCAGGGATCCACGAACGTCATGCATCAGACACCCTGCATTCTACCACCCAAGTCCTCCATCCTCGCCTTCCCTTCGCAGCCAGTTCCCCACTATGTTCAGCCCCCAGCGGGGTCCTTCTCAGAATATCATCATGTGTCTCAGGCATCCCCCCTTGGGTGTTGCAGGGGTGCGATTATCTGGTGGTCATGCCTGTGGGTTGCGCCCTGCAACCCCTTTACCAGGAGTGTGGACCTGCCCACTCACGCACTGAGGGAAGCTGGTTTTCCCAGGTTTTGGTCACTAGAAACAGATGCTGAGACCTCTGTGCGGGTTTCTCCGTGTAGCTGTGAAGACAGCGCGGGGTTTTCACGGGTGCAGGTGAGAAATGCTGGCTTTGTGAGACTCTCCACCTCCCACCTCCCAGGCCGTGTCTGGGGTCTCCACATCCTCCTCTGATAATGGCCTATGTGTCTCTGATGGGACCTGTTTCAATCACACAGGTCCTCCAACCTGGTCCTCTGTCCCCGCAGTAGGGACGC
>RJWH01009958.1:0-19396 GCA_004363575.1 Solenodon paradoxus
CCAGAAGGAGAAAGACAGACATTGTATGATATCAGTCATGTGTGAAATATATAGAAACTAAGCAAATAAACTAAGTCAATTGAAGAAAGACTTTTACTTGATAAAAGCAAATTGGTGGTTGCAATTGGAGAGGGGGAGGTTAGGCTGACAAGCTGGGTTGAGGAGATTGATTGTAAAGTGAAGGAGGAACTGGAATGGGGGCAGGTTTACTTTAATGTATACAGATGTGAATTTACTGTGGTGTACACCTTGAACCTATATGATGCTGTGATGCAATGATCCTTCTAAAAAAATTTTAAGTACTTATTTTCAGGTTTGACCCAGAGCAATTCTGATTCAGCAGGAAGCCAGTGGCCCTGGAACCCCTTTGAGAAACACTGAAGTAGAGCATAGGGTGCTTGTGGGAAGGGAGTGCCCCACAGGACTAGAGGGCCAGGGCCACACCACTAGGAGCCTGCACTGCCAGCTCAGCACCCTGGCCCTTGGCTTTCTGCTCCAGGTGATTGATGGGAAGCCATAGGAGGCTGTGTGACCCAGGCAAGATCCCCTAGCAGAACTGTGGTCTGGTGGGAGCACTGACCTTGACAAATGAGGAGGAGGAAAGAGCGTGGGGACAGGGAGCCCAACCAGGGCAGGAGTGAGGAACGAGGTCCTGGACCCAGAAGCTCTCATCCAAGCACATTCCAGCTGAACGCACATGGAAAGGAGAGAGTCTCTTCCAAAGACCCGGGCCAGGAAGGAAGGAGGGAAGTTACTCTTTCTCTCATGGCATGTGGAATTTTGCTGATGATTTATTGGAATGCTTCCCAAAGCCAGAATTATCCAAATAACTCACTGAGGGCTCTCGGAAGGCATCTGACACCGTCGTTAGCTTTAAGAAGTCAACTCTGCAGAGATATATGTGAAGGTGATCTGTTGGAGTTGGAAAGACAGTGAGATTCCCCAAAATCTTATTCTTGCATGCAGAACATACCTGTGTTGAACAGGACCTTAAAAATCACTGACAAAGTTTTTTAAGAAGCATTTTATTTAGTTTTATTTAGCTATTCACTCTGGTTGTTTCCCCTCAAAGCTGTAATTTGAACCCAGCAGTACTACATGGCCTGTACTCCTTCCGAGGCATTTGACCCAACTGCTACTCCACTGACAAATTAAAGCCCACCCTAAAACTATATAACAATAGAGAAAATGAATTGCTGTCCCACCGATTCTTCAACCAAATTCTTAAACCATCTAGCCTCTAGTGATCTTCAGAATGTAAGATGCACTCAAAGCACTTAGAGTCTGTGTTTCAAATGCAGACTACTGCTCTTTGTCTTCCAAGATTCTGATGCGCACAGGTGGACAGGCAACCTTGGATCTAGTTTCCAGGTAAATTTACCTCAGGTGACTCTAATGCAGGTGGGCAACAACCATGCTCCAAGAAGCATTGCCATATAGAACTTCTTCATTATATGCATAGTTATCTTGTTTTTTGTCTTTCTGAAATTCTGCGTGAAGCACTTTGGGACATTCAAAATGTAGAAGCTGAACCCCTATCCTCAACTTGTTTCTAGTCTCCAGAGCAAGTTGGATGAGCACAAAAGTTTTCAAAAGAGAGAATGATAAACATTCCAAAATAGACAAAGTAAAATGCCAGGATGGTTCATTCAAGGGAGAGAGTTTATGTAGGAATTTGATTGTCCTAAGGAGACCAGCTACAGACAATGTCTGGAGGTAGAAAAATGACAAGATGTGTTGAAAACAATGAAGACTCACAGGCAGCCTTCAAAAAGCAGCAAGTTGCATAAGGAAGAAAGAACTCATTAAATAAAGAACAAGAATGGCCACTGGGCAACATGGAAAATTAATCTGTGTAACGGTTCTTTCAATAGCATTTTAATACAGGGCCAGAATGATTCTCCTTGATTTTGCTGGCAGCTGGCACAGAGGTCACCCAGGCATCCTTCCTCCCATCATAGCTATGGCAAATGGAGCTTCCGAAGTAAAAGTGTCTGAGCAAGTCACCTGGAATTTTACCCAATCCCAGTAGGCCAGGCCAGGGCTGACTCCTCACTCTCCACTACCTTCTCAGCTCCAGTTAGGATGCTGAATGCTTATTGTGAGTACTCACAATAAGGGAATTCTGAGCACTTTTCTCTATGTGTTTCCATTCTTAATGGTTACAGGAGATATCTCAGCATGGTTTTGATTTGCATGTCCATAATAATAAGTGATGTTGAACATTTTTTCTCATGTGCCTTTTGGCCATCTTGTATGTACTATTGGAAGAAATCTATTCAGATCCTCTGCCCGTTTATTGAGTGCAGTTTTGTTGTTGAGATGTATCAGTTCTCTGTGTATTCTTAATATTAACCTATTCACCCCTGGGTGGACTTACAATGTGCAAATATCTTCTCCCCATCAGTAGGTTGCCTTTTCATCTTGTGGTGGTTTCTTTCCCTATACAGAATTTTTTAAAATTTAATATTGTCCCATTTGTTCAGTTTTTCTTTTGTATTCCTTGCTATTAGAGTCAAGTCTCCTAAGACAACTCCATATTGCCTATGTATTCTTCTATCAGTTTTATGGTTTTGGTACTTACATCCAAGTCTTAATCCGTTGCAAGTTAATTTTTCTGTACGGCATTAAAGAGTGTTCTCATTTCACCTCTTTTTTTTTTTTTTGCATGTGGCTATCCATCTTTCCTACCAACGTGTGTTGAAGAAACTTTACCTTCTTCATTGCATCTTCTTGGATCCTTTGTCAGATATGGAGAAAAAGCAAGTCTGTTGGTTAGAATATAAATTTGTGCAGCCTCCACAAAAAACGGTATGGAGATTCCTTAAAAAATTAAAAATAAAACTAATGTATAATCCAGCAATTCCACTTAAATTATTCATCCAAACAATATGAAAACACTAATTAGAAAACACATATGCACCCCTATGTTCATAACATCACAATTCACAATAGCCAAGATATGGAATCAACCTAAATGTTCATCAACAGATGACTGGATGAAAACGATATGGTGTGGGTGCATCATGGTGACCTGACAGTATAGTACACCTGAGAACAGTCCCACATACATACCAAGTTCCAGGTTTCAAAACCCAGAACTGGGAGGAATAACCCATGTGAACAACTAAATAAAAATAAGTAGAGTGTGCACTGATGGCTTAGGGGTCTAGTTCACCTGAGAGCAGTTCCGCATATATATCAAGGCCCTGGGTTCAAGACCCGGGGCTGGGGACAACAGCCAATGTACACAGCTAAACAAAAATAAGAAAATGCTTTTTGCTCCTCTCTCTCCTGCCTTCCTGCTTGCCTTCATTCCTTCCTGCACCTTTCCTTTAATAAATATTTTCCTCCTCTCTCTTCCACCTGCCTGCCTCCTCACCCTCATTCATGCCTGCACCTTGCCTTAAAAATAAAAGAAATAAAATGATATAGTGTATATACTCCATGGAATACTACATAGTTATTAATAAATAGATGGAATGTTGCTTTTTGTGACAAAATGTATGAATCTTGAAGTGATTATGTTAAGGGAAATAAGGCAGAAAGAAAAAAAAATATCCAGTGCTTTCTCTCATATGTGAAATATAAAGAAACAGAGAGAATAAACTAACGAAAACAAAACACTCATCGACTCTGCAGTCAAAATTGGCTACCAGAGAGGGAAGGGGCAGGAAACCGCAGGCAGAGCAGAATTCTAGTGGTGGCTGTAGTATGATGTATACATTGATAGAGGTGTCAGCTTATTCTTTTGAAATTTCACCTCTATTTACCCCTATTCACCACCATGTTTATTTTGGCATTATTTGTAATATCTAAGAACTGGAAACTATCTAAATACCCATCATCAGGTGCATGTATAAAGAAGATGTGGTACATATACACAATGGAATATTAGACAGCCCTAAAAGATTAAATCCTGTCATTTGCAGCAACGTGGATGGAACTAGAGGGGATTATGCTAAATGAGATGTCAGAAGAAGAAAAACAAATACTGAATGATCTCAGTCATAGGTGGAATAAAGGCACAGAAGAAACAAAAATCAACCCTTGGACATTGACAGCAGAACCAAGGTTACCAGTGGGTAATGAGAGGGACAGAAGCAAGGGATGGTGGGTTCAATATACAGTGAAAAGGATTTTTGGTCATTTGGTGGTGGGCAGGGTATGTTGTTATATATTTGGGGAATGGGGAACCTGCATATATGGGCTTATGCTTTTTTTACATCAGAGATTCTTCATTAAAATGTTTTAAAAAGAAAACATAAGTACCTCTTAATCTTTTCATAGCTTCAATATTTGTATGACATTTGAAATTGTTGGTGGAAAGCTAAACCAATTGTAGAAAGAGATCACAAATGGTAGATTTTGTAAAACCTATAGATTCATTTTAAAATTTCACAATTTCAAGCAAATAAAAGCCCACCCCAAACCAAACAGAAACAGACCTTAGATTCTGATGACAGAATGGTGGTTCTCAGAAGGGAAGGAGGATACAGGTGAGAGGACCAGATAAAAGAGATAGATTGGATGATGACAGATGGAAACTATACCTTTGGTGGTAGTATGGTGTGGTATATACAGAGAGATGTGAATCCATACACCTGAAACTTATACAGTGTTATAAACTAATGCTAATTCAATTTAAAATAAAAAACAAAAGAGTAGCATACTGAATGGGAGAATACATTTGCAAATCATATATATGACAAGGGGTTAATATCAAAAAATCTAGAAACAACTCATATAATTCAACAACAACAAACAACCTAATTCTAAAATGGGCAGAGGAATTGTGTAGTCACTTTTCCAAATAAGATGTAGAAATGACCAACAGGCACATGAAGAGACGGTCATCATCAAAAGTAAATTGAAACCTCAATGACATATCATTTTGCACCTGTGAGAATGGTTGTTCTCAAAAATACAAGAAAAAACAAGTGTTGACAAGGATGTCATTGCAAATGGCAATAGATGAGTGGCTAATGAAGATGGTACATATACACAATGGAATACTGCTAAGCTATCAAAAGAAGAAACCCTGCCATTTGTAATAATGTGTGGATGTTGACAGTATGATGCTAAGTGAGGTAAGTCAGAGAAAGACACTGTATGATTTCACTAATATGTGGAATATAAAGAAACAAAGCAAACAGACAGACAAAACAAACAAGGTCTTCTGTATAGAGAGGTTGGTGGGCATCGGAGGAGAAGGGGTTAGGGCTGGGTGAAGGAGATAAAAAGGACAATTGTATGGTGATAGAAATTAGACATTTGGTGGTGATTATGATATAGTGTTTATATATATATATATATATATATATTATATATGTTGAATCAGAGTGATGCTGTGCCCTGGAAACTTAGATAATGTCGTAAACCAATATTACCTCAACAGAAGTTTTCTGGATTTTTTTTAAGGAAAGGTGCAGGCAGGAAGGAAGAGAGAGGAGGAAGAAACATATTATTTCCATTTTACTTGTTCACACTGGTGGTTTCCCCAGGAAAACCTGGGGAAATCCCCTGGGACTCGAACCCAGGGGTATGTGGCCTGCGTCCTTTAGAGGTGATTGACCTAATTGCTGCTCCACCAGGACGCACTGCTAATAAAAGTTCACTTTTAAAAAGGAAGGAAAAGTAAGAAAACTCAAATGTAGGAGCAAATGATCTTAATATCTGAAAAATCTTCCCTTCGCATGTTACAGATAATGAAATGAAGCAACTTGCCCCCAATCACACAGCTACTGAGAAGTGGAGTGTAGAATCTGTGTGATTTAAAGCCTCCCTCTCCCAGCTCCTGAATGCTCCTCTGCTTAAGTCTTCTTTGGCTAATCCTTAATGGCTAATTAGTTGTCTCATTATTATAAGGAATCAGAGAAAGGCCAAGGAACAGGGCTCCCATGACCTGTTGACCTTGTTGTGTCATTAAAAGGACATAGCTTTGAGTGAAAACATGGTGGATTTCTTCTGAGTCTGGTATTATCCAGCAACCTCCCACTTCTGAGTAAACCCCCTCCACTTTACCCCCCACATGGAAATGCGTTCTTATTTTTCTCTTCTGGGGAAATAACCTAATATTTGTAAAGTTTTTAGAACAGTGCCTGACATATATACATATACATAGATACATATAAATATATACATACACATACATAAAAATTCATGTAATGTACAAGTACTCTAAGAATATGCTAAGTAATTAGAGTAATCATTATTGTTATAAGATTTCAAACAGTTCAAAAAACTAAAGAGTACCATGAAAATCACATGTAATCCCACACTAGAGGAGCCATAATGAAATTTTGATGCAAATGCAGGCTCTTATCCTGTGCAAACAAACTTTCTTCATGAATAGAAATATTATTTTATGCATATTGTTTTTGTAACCTGATTTTATCAGCTAATACACCAATAACATTGCTTAATGTCAACACACAGATTCACATCATGATTTTTAACACATTCATAATATCCCTTTGTATTGGTACATCGATCAGTCAGTTAAAAAAATACTGGCAACAGACACCAAAATTGCTCCTAGCATGTCACAGGTTTGGTTTTTTGTAAACAAGGCGCTCGTAGCTTTCTCTGATTCACACACTTCTTTGGGTTGCCTCGTGGAAAGTCTGCACTAACCCATACCCACACTGACAATACATTTCTCCCACATTTGGAACATCTTTTCAAATATATTAACTTATTCTTCACTCACTTTTCTGTTAAAGCTGTGCATCATTTTATGACAGATTTTAAGCACTTTAAAATATTGAGACTTCGATTTCTTTTTTGTCATGTATGTTGCAGTGTTTCATTTTGTTGATTCTGTGTGATGTTCAAAATGGTAGATTTATATGTAATGAAGTCTATCCATCTTTTGCTTTATAGTCCCTTCCTTTAAAGTCATAGTAGAAAAGGTTGCCTTCTGTCCTCCAAGAGTATAAAGATATTCACCTGTCTCTTCTACTTTATGCCTATGTTTTTCACATTTAAATCTCTGGCCAACCTGTAACTTACTTTGGCATTTGCAGGGACTTAAATGACTCCTTCGAATTGCTGGCATTCAGTTTCTAGCACGTTCCTTTCTGAAGTGAGTACAGTGAAGATTTCTTTCTGTATGGCTGGAGGGAAAGTGTGCCATAGAAACTGACCAGCATCTTGACGGATTCTCCAGACACCTACAGCCGCTTCCCCAGAATGATACTGTAACTGACTGTAGACCCTGCTCCGCCCTCTTTCCATATAGTTGCATTAATTTGAACACTTTTTTCTAACTTTGCTGATCAGTCTTATCAAAGATACTAATATGCTGGAAAATATTCTGGGGGATGGGCGGTGAGCGTAGGAGGGTAGGAGAGAAATACCTAGGGAGATGCTATTAATAGTTTGAGATGCACCCTGGTGGCTCAGGTGGTAATTAGACTGCTGGGGGTGGGGAGTGGGGTGGGGGCGACAACCAGAATGAACAAATTAAAAAAGCCTACGTCTTCCTTCTCTCTCTTCCTTCTTTTCTGCCTGCCTGTCTTCTTTACAAAAAAAAAAAAAAAAGGAAAAACTTAAAAAAAATGTTTTTGATCTGTTTGAAGAAGGAAGGAGATGAGTAACAAGTGTGGAACTTGTTAAAATCTGCCTTTGGAGAGTGGAAGCTGGAGAAAGAGAATGCTAGCAATTGCCAAAAGCAATGACATAGACATGGGGTAATGGAAAGCACTAACACAGGAGCTGGGAACCTGGGACTCTGGTGCTAGAGCTTTCAGCAGGGAACTTAAACAAGTGTCCTCCATCCTCTGGGTCCTGATTTCTCCACCTGTGAATTGTCAGTGTGAAGAGCGGGTGGTGTCAAAAGGTTGGGTTAGATTCAAGTTAGTAAATTGGCAGGTGGGTATTAGATGTGACCATAGGTACTTAAGAAATTCCAGCTCAGCTGGATTCTGATTAGAAACCCGAGACATGCCAGAGACTAGATCCTCTGGAATTTTCTAGTCCAAAGACAGTCTCTGGTCAGGTCCGAGAAGGCACTAGCGCAGAGGTGAGAAGGGATTTGGTGGGAAGAGAAAGAAGCCGGTTGTATCAAACGGGCAGTAAGCAGGGCTTGTGGAGCTGCCAGCCCCTCATCACTGCCTCCAGGTCTGCTTGCAGGTCCACATGATGACTACCTGTCCCCACAGGCGAGCTGTCGGTGCTCGGCAGCCACCAGCAGAGTCCTTGCTCAGGTGCTCACTTGTTCATTTGTCCAAGAGACCTGGCTTTTGTCCCTGCCAACTGCTCCACAGAGCTGCAGCAGAGCCCTGGATGCTTGCAGGCCGGACAGGGCACCCTTCCTCCTCATCTATCCGAGCTGCTCCTTTTGGACAAAGCTGGCATTTTCCAAGTTGCTTCCAGCCGGGAATTGTAGGTAGACCCTGTGAGACTGTATTGCCTCCTCGTGTTTAGTATTAGGGTCATTGTCTTCACGCCCCGTGCTCCATTGCTAAACTGAATCTGAGACCATATGTTTTGTTTCTTATCATCTTTCCAACTGTAGTCTCCTCAGAATTATGGAGTGATTGTTCTTGTTTTTCTCTGCTAGATTCAAAGCCCTCTGAGGTGTCCAGTTATAGCAAAATGTGAGCATGTCATCTCCATCCCCTGCCTTTTTTTCACTTATAGCCCTGCTGACTAGAGCAGGGTCTCCAGGCATTCTTCGTTGAAATACTGTTTGTAGAGGGTCCAGACCCCTGCCCTCATGGAGCTGCATTCTAAAGGGGGAAGTTGACAGGCAAAGTTGAGTAGTACTCATTTGTCACCACTTTAACGAATGGTCGCAGCAGAAAATGGTCTACAGTGAACATTCAGTCATCTAGCCAGAGCCAGTAAATAGAAGTTCTAGTGTTTCACATACCAAATACATTCCCATTTGATTCCCTTCTTCAAAGCTTGAAGAAGGAATGAAAACAGCACCCATGCCTAGTCCTTTAGATAAATTCCAGATTTGTCTCTGTTCTCTACAGTTCCTGCTGCTGTTGGGGACATTATGATGACATGCAGAGTGAAACTGGTTTCAGAGCAGTGATACCAGCCCACAGCTAAGCCAGGCCTCTCCTGGGAGCTCTCAGATGACAGGTCCTAGGGAGCAGAGCCTCCCTTCCACAAATGAAGCCCAGCACCTATCACTTCTGACCTGACTCTGTCCTTGCACTGCTGGTGTCTCCTCCCAGGCCCTCCCGGTGGCCTCGCCTTGCCTCGCTTTCGTTCTGTCATCTGAGTTGCACAGGCATCTATGTGTTTCTCTTGTGGACTCCCAGAAATGTAGCTGCACCCAAGAGCCAGTCGTCCCACCTCTGTGGCCCCTGTGGGCTCTCAGGGCATCAAAGTTCTCACCCCCTCTCGACTCCGCATATGACACTTTTCTCTCCATCAGGGGCTCAAGCATGGACTTTACAATAACCATAGGACACTGCTCACAAGACCCAGGCTCCTGCACTTTCGCTATCATTTTCCCACTCTCCAGTTCTGAAAAGTCCCCTTGTGGCACTCCCCACTACTGGAAGCTTCCTCTTACCCCTCTGTTGCCTAGTACTGCCAGGAAAGCACCTAGCCATCCAGATTGCACCCACTATAAATTCAAACTGTACAGTGTTCGCTAGGCCTTCTGGCTGCTTCAGAATCCTTCTCTTATTTCCTGCATTCTGCTCATAGAAACTTCTAGCCCACAGTTATTGCTCCTGATGCATCAAACTACCTCTCATTCCCCTCATAGAAACCAAAGAAAGAATGTCTAAAAAGAAGTAAAAAGAGTTCAGTGGTGGCCATTGCTACTAAGAGGTTCAGCAAAATAGACATTAGGTATCCTTTGAATGCAGCATCATGGAGGCCATCAGTGATGCTGTCTCGACCCACTCTTTGGGGTGATGGCGACAGAAAGCTGACTATATAGGTAAAGAGTTGGAGGTGAGGCAGCAGAGAAAAGGATGCAGGTAACTGTTTTGAGAAGTTTGGAAATGAGGAGGACAGAATTTGAATGGTTGCTTAAAGGGGGTGTGAAACTTGTGGAGGGAAATTTTTTAATATAGGAGATATTTCAGTAAATTTAAATGCTGTATAGAAGAATCTGGTAGCTAGAGAAGACAGGAAATACAGGAGCACAAAGATAATTCAATGATGGATACTTGAGGGCTGGGACTTATCCCCTAAGTTGGACTAGACAGGAAAAGGGACTCTTCTTTTGTTGCAGGTGGAGGAAAGGACATTGGTGTTTGTGCTTGAAATCTTAGTGCCTGGATATTGAGGAAATGCTCATCTGATGACATCAATTTTTCTTATGAAACGGGAAACCAAGTCATCTCAAATGACGGTGAAGTAGAGGGGAGTGGTTCAAGACTTGCAAAAGATGGACAGTTAAAGAAATAATTAGGACGAATGGAAGAACACAGCAGCCTGGGAGACTAGCAGGCCCAGTTGAGAGCAGTGAATATGTAGCAACACCCCTCTGTATATATATGGGCTTTTCTGCAGTATCACTGAGCAACTTAAAGGCAGGCCCAGAGGAAACTTAATAGCTGAATCCATTCCAGTCTAGATATTTTCCATGTGTTGCCACAGATGGATAATGGAGTTAGGGAGCTGAGGAGGCTGATAAAAGAGTGGGCAAGTCAGTGTTCCTAGGCAGTTTGGGGCCTTGGGTAAACACTTTTTGTGGGTCTCTGTAAAATGTAATTAAAGCACATATCGCAAAATTCACAGGTCCATCTGAAATATGATGTATCACTGAAATTTATTGCAATAGGGAGAGAGGAAGGACTTTCCTGTTTGTTTATTGTCCCATCAGTTCATCATAGGGTTCAGGCTCCATGTTTTCATGTTCAGGTTCAGGAACCATCTTCATGCTCCTTATTGCCCAGTGCGCCATGTTGCATAAGTTTGTGTCTCCCATGGAGAGAAGGCAGTATTTATGCTTGCTCACAATGCCGTGGCTCTTCAGAACCTGCTTATACTGGAACAATCTAGATCTTGTTGGCTCTATAGATCCCTTGTACCATTAGCTTAGTGCTGGCTGCACCATTATTTCTGACACTAGCATTTTTTGGACCACCAATGAACACCGGCCTCCAATGGATTCCCTCAGATGTTGCTGCTGTGCTTCATTGATGATGACCATAAATGCAAGACTTTCCAGAGTGTGCAAGAAAATGTGAATGAAAAATCATTTCTGGTCATGTTCAATTTACCATTTGGCATTTTGTACTTGAAATGGAGAAGAGCATATCTTCCAACTACACTCTCTTGAACTCCCCAGGGACTATTCACTGCCTTCCAGAATGGAATCTTTTTTGTGTGTGTTGACAATACTCCTGCATTCGACACACCACTGCCAGAAAGGAAGACAGGCAAGAGGCTCATTGACAAAACATGAAAACAAGACCTGATTCCATCATGTAAGAAATGCCTGCTTACCTTTGACAGGACTTAAGACCAACCTGGGAATGCATGGTGTCACCATATTGTCAGAAGCAAAAGAGGACAAGAATTAGAAAGTTCCGTTGGTGATAGAGTAGTGGTCTCAAAAGCCCTTAAAGGAGATAGGCAAAGCCACCCCCAGAAGACAACTTGACAAGAGATATGAAGCCTGCAGAAAGGGGTGCAGTGATACTCTAGATGCCAGCAGTCGTTGGTGGAAGGTATGTAGAATAAATGTCACCTGCCTCCACCTTGCTCATCACTGAGTGCTGTGCACAGAAAGTGGCATTATCAGCAGTAGATTATCAGGAGTCCAGAGCCCTGAACCTATCTGTTTTTTTTCCTTTCCCTGACACTGGGTATTGGACTGCACCTTAGTCATTGAGACAAGGGGCACCCTCACCTCATCCTGTGTCCAACGTGAGTCAGAGTCACAAACCAGTATTCCACCACCATTATGGCTGCCCAATTTTGCTCACTGCTATGAAGGAAATGCCACAGTAGTGGGAGAACTTTTCACCAGGTCTCCCTCCCAGAACCAAGAGATAACCATGAGACCTTGCTTCAGCACTACAGGCATGATACACAGGGCTCCTTGTGGCCTTTGCTCAAACACGTGTCTAGTATCTAGGGTCAGAAAGTGCTCTTAAGAGAAGAAATGTGAATGGAAGCCCATGAGGGTCCTGGTTCAGACTCAGGTGCTCTGCCTAGATAGCACCGCTGGCCCTGGCTGGTACCAGGCACTGGAAGGAGACTTAGAAAGCATCACAAAAGTACTTCCTGAGTTATGGAGCCAGAGAAGGGCCCTCTTGCCATGGAGTACCATGCACAATGGACTGGAGGGAGTGACAGAGCATATACAGTCTAAGATAGGGAAGAGTTACGTGAAGATGGCAGGAAAGAGTCATCAGAGAGGAAATTGGAAGCATCATTGGTTGGAAGTACTGAGAGAGTTGAATAACTGGAGTACTGGGAAGAGATGAATTAGCAAGCTCCAAGTTGAGGAGGTTACTAGGTCACATAATCCATGAATTTCAAAGGTGGAGCAGATGTGAGTGGTGACAACTTGGAGTCATCATGACTGTAGCGGGGAGGGTGACAGACTGTAGAAAAGGAGGTCAGAGAACAAGGGTTAGGTGCTGGGAGGCTCATTCTCACAGAAGCCAGGGGCCTGAGGGTGATTACAAGGTTCAAAATAGAGAAAAAGACTGTGAGAGAGGAACCAGAGCTGTTCAAAAAGGAGAGGAGTCTCTGAGGAGGGCAGCAGGGCTTCCAAGTTCTCTAATGCCAGGTTCCTTGTTCTAAAGAGAAACCACCATCTTCTGTTCACTCATTCACAAGCAATCATGAAGCACTGTAGACATAGCATAAACAGAGCATCATCATTTCTCTCTCATTTGACGTTGTTCTTGGAAGTGCAGGGAGCTAAGGAAAGGTTTGTTAAATGACTCAACAAGTGTTACACACACCGTCAGGGCTGGCCACTTAAAACAATGAACAAGATGCAAGTAGCTCAGAGGGGAGGAAAAAACGGCAGCTCATATTTATTAAAAGCTCAGTATGAGCAGAGTGTGCTTACTTATCTACGTCTCTGGAACCGACCAGTTATCCTGGCCCATATACCAGGAAGAGGTAATAGAAAGTGTGCTTATGGAAAGTAGGCTCAGAGGCCTGCAGCGACTTGGCTAAGATGACAAAGATTCATCAGCGTCAGAGGAAGGGGCCCAGGGTTTTTCTCTTACTGCCATTTGCCTAATAAGAATTGTTCAATCTATGAAGGGCCCCCTTTCAATGTCATGAACACCACAATTTAGGGTGTGCTGGCTGAAATTGGGTTCCCTACCCTCTCTTCTTCTATAAAGCACTTTCGTTAAGCAGCCCTGATCCGGTCACTTGGCCCGGCAGTCTGTTAGCAGACGGCTCTGTGTGAGGGGAAGCCCAGCCTCTGTTTGGAAGTCTCGAAAACACCTACGAAACTACTCTGTACGCTCCAGCGTGAGTTTCCTTTTTCTTAGAACTGTGTTCTACAAAGTAGCCCCCATTCACCACACATATGAGTTTAGCAAAGTGAGGCCAACAAAGCAGGCTTTGAAAGCCTAACCAAAGAGGTTGCGAAGCAACCTACGGTGTTTAAAACAAAACAAAGTCCGCACGTCCATAGGAAAGTTTGCTCTTCATTGAACCAAATGCTCCCACTGCATTCTCCTGGACGTGCTTTCCAACTCTGCTCTTTGTTGCTTGACAAAAAGGTTGTTTCTTTATTAGACTTTAAACGGTGCTGATAATAGACTGGAATTCTTCAAGAGCTGTGTAGTGGGGAGGGGACAAGGCAGCCGGCTGCACCATTAGCAGTACTTATGGAGCTGATCTCATCCTTGTCCTGTATTTTCCAATCATGAATAGTCTCTAAAAAGCAAACGGCAATCAGTCTCTCGGTCTGATATTTCTCGTTTGGTTTATGTATAACGTCCCCCAGATTTGTAGTTGTCGGGTCCAAATAGGTTGATTCCTCTTCTAACTTCAAAATCACCCTCAGCTGTCACTTCACAAGTGGATTTACACAGAATTCTGCAGGGGCACCGCGGTTTATCTGAATAAGCAGTCTTGACACTCTTTAATAAGACACTCATGGCTGGCCTGCTCCGGTGGCCTCCAAACTGGACTGCTTGTCCCCGCCCCACCCTGCCTAATGACTTTGCAATGGTAAGTTTGGAAGGCTCCCAATTGCTCAGAGGATGACAGAGTTGTTTCCTAACCTTCCCCCAGGGCTCTCCTCAGACGGACTCATATCTACTTTCCCACCTTGCTCACCACGTAGCCTGTCTTATATAAACCCTGCTTTACATCCCCAAGTCCAGTCTCTGGCCCATGGAGGGGAGCCACACCTGGGTTCCCTGATGTGTGACAAGCTGGGTTCTAGACTCTGAGGAATAATCCAATACATTGCCAGCACTTTGGCAATGGACTGATTTATCTCACCTTCCAACCTGAATGCTGGTCATTTGGGGAAAACTTGGTATTTTTCAGAGAAGGGGGCTCATAGGAAGCAGAGAAAAAATGCAAACAAATTGAAGAGCAAAGAAAGAGTGAGATTCAGAGAAGCTGGGTGTTTGATCCAACTTGAGTGATCTGTCCCCAATCCTCTTGCCCAAGAAGAATGTATAGCAGTGTTCAGTGTCCTAGGCCCTTCTCTCTGGAGTTCATGCCAGAGGACAGAGCGGGGACCCAAATTCTGGACTATGCAACCTGGACCAAATTCAGGTCATTGCAGCTTCCAGGTGTGGTGTGACCTTCACTCACTTCCCTGAGCTTACATTGAGCTCTGGTCATCACACAGGTGTGTCTCCATCTACATCAGCCTTCATTTTCATTCTACAAGTATCTGAAACTTCGCGGCTTCCTCTTGTATCTAGACTCACAGTGAGGAAGCTTCTTCTCCAGTTGCTAAACCAAAGCCTTCCCTAGTGTACAAGGGATAAGCCCCCACGGAGGGGGCCACTAGTGCATCAAAGTAGCCAAACTAAAGTCAAGGTGTGTGTGTGTGTGTGTGTGTGTGTGTGTGTGTGTGTGTGTGTGAGATTAGCTTGCCTTTCCGCCATACCTCAGCTGGCATTTTATGCCCTGGCATATAACTTCCAGCGTAGACCTCTGCTGGTCCCAGATAGGCTTTTGGAAGGGACAGAAGGGTGCAGAATGTCCCAGAGTGATGGGGTGCTGAGTCATTCCCCACAACTTCTGAGGCACTCCTGGGAAGGCAGGATGTGCATCTCGGTGTGTGAATTGTAGAAAATTAATTTCATTACTGGGAGATATTTGATTTTAATAAGTTAAGGTCAGAGATGATTATTTCATTATTTGCTCTGTCTTGTTTTCATTCTGAAGACTTGAGGTACTTGGATTAGAATTAAGTTATGTGTCATCCACATAATGAGAGCGAATCTTCACCCTATTTTATTCCATCTTGAGAATGATTCTTGAGTTCAAATAATTTAAATAGAATATATTTTTCTCAAAAGTTTTAACTGAAGATATTTGACTATTTCACCATAGGAAGTCTTTCTTGGTTGATTACAAAGAGGCAGCATTGAGAACTGAGCTGTTATGATTCTTTATGACTTAATGTATTCAGTTCTCTAAAGGATGCTTCAGAACAGATGGAAAAGATTCATTCCATTGTATAGCATTCAGTATATGCCACAGGACATGCATTTATGGAATCTCCATTTTCTGATGTATAAAGTAATTCTTATGTAGGAGGTATATTTAATAATGAAAAAGTTATATCACAAACCTGAAAAATAGGAGAAATAATAACCTTGGACCCTCACAACCAGTAACTGGTGGAAATTTCAGATTCATCTAACTCAAAGCCATTATTTTACAGAAAAGGGAAACTGACACTCTGAAGGGGTGAATCTTATCCAATATTATACAGCCAGTAGAAGGTCAAGCCAGGTCTTACAAAACCCAGGGCAGAGTCTTGCCTGCTAAAATGTGAACTGCATATTTAAAGATGAAATTCTAATATGCCTACGATTGGCTGAAAAACCATCCAAGGCAAGAAGAAGGGGTCAGAAAGTGAAGTGAGGCTATAAATGAAGCAAGTCTGGCACAGAGTGGTCGGTGAGAAGGTACATGCATAGTCACGTTCTCTCTACTTCTGCATGTGTTGGATGTTTCCACAAGAAGAGTTTCTGTCAATGACAGATGTGTTCTCTCTACCAGAAAGCTCTAAAATATTCTCTCCATAGAATCTTACAAGCAGCAGGTACTCAAACACACTCGTTGGTTGACAAGGCTGGTGAGAGATAGAATCAAAATATACTATAGACTTTATGGACAGCTGTCATCTACAGACAGCTTTCTCCCATGGGGCTTAGCTCTGAAGAAAATGACTCCCTGTTTCATCACTCTCCCACTAGTAGCTGTTGTAAGCAACATACTGACACCAGGGATGTCCACCTGTAATTTCTGGAGCTGTGGTATATGATACATTCATGGAAAAAAAGAAATTGAGGTTACAGAGGCAATTAAGATTGCTAATCAAATGACCGTGCGGGGAAGATTATTGTGAATTATCTGGATGGGACCAAAACGATCACAAAGGGCCTTAAAAATCTCCAGAACCATAAAATAATGAAATTCTGTACTTTTTCTTTTTAATAGTAATGTGTATTATTTTATTCACAATGTTATATTCATTTTAAGACATTAAATTGCATCTCAATCTATATCTCACACCAAAGCCACCACCGCCACCACCAGAGAATTTCTGTTGTTTTAAGCCACCAAATTTGTGCTAATTTGTTACAGCATTTGTAGGATAGTAATATAACAAAAACTCTAAGTCCTTATTTATTTGGATTTTAAGTGGTGTTGTTTTTAATGCATGACCACTTTATTCAACACCTATTGTCCCGTATTTACTGCAAGTCCTATATGGTCTTTTGCAAAACTTACAGTACCATAGGTGCAAATGGAATCAAGAGCAAAGAACTTGTTTGGAGCCAAGGTTCCTGATGATTTGTCACCTTCACGGCAGCACAGACAATAGGCCCTCTTTGCGCTGCTTGGATTTATTTGCCCTCACATTCTGTGCCTCCATCTTTGCTGGTTAACATACATACATACATATCGAACATATCTTAAGAGGAAATGCCATGATGGCCTATTTAATTAAGATAAATTCCACACTCAGTCTTCAAAGTGGCCCTAAGGGATAGTCAAATGCACATTCATAAGGCTGATAAACTTTTTCAAAGTAAGTAAGGTATTGAAATTTGACGAGACAAGTTTAAGAAACCAGATTTTTGGGTGGAAGTTACAATTCTGAGTCCTTTTCTACTATTCTGTAAGACTTGTGAAATCAACAAGTACATGGCTAATCTGCCACCAGTTTATGGAGCCCTACAAATGCAGGACTGGAAAAGACCTTAAGGGAATCAACTAAGTCCAACTAAGTCTGGTGCCCGAAAGACCCCCGCCACGCTTCCTCCAGAGAATGGCCAGCCTTCTGCTGACACACGCAGGGGAAAGGGACTCACTAATCCTCGTTAATCCTCACTGTTGCATTTATCTGACAAGTCAAAAAGCTACCAAGAGTTTCCTCATATTGATTCCCAACCCGTCATCCAGAGACTTCCACCATTACCCCAATTCTACTTGTTGTAACACTCCCTTCCAAAGTGTAATGGTTAGGAAACATACAAACCATCAAAGCCATGTATTTATTGGTGTGGCTCACTGTAATTATCAAGTGATCTGATCCATTCTCCACATGTTGTAACAAATGTTTTTACTCAGAGAGCAAATGGTCCAAACCCCTCCTCATCCCCAAGGTACATTTGATCTCCAGAGAAGTGTTCCCTGCTTATAAAAAATGGACTTAAAGCAAGTGTCCACTCTGTATCCTGAGCACAAAGTAACACTGTCCACATACTCGCAAGGTAAGTTTTTGGGTTGATGTTGGTGGCACTAAGTATGGACAAGACATGATGAGGATTTCCTGACTGCTTTCTTTCTTAAAGGAAAGGTACAGGCAGCAATGAAGGTGAGCAGACAGGCAGGCAGGAAAAGAGAGGAAAAAGAAGCGTTTTTAGTTATTTAGTCATATATCTTGGTTGTTCCCCTGTCCCTGAGGAAGAACCAGGGTCCTTGGGATGTGTATGGATTGCACTTGGCTAGAAATGGCAGACCAAACTGCTACTCCACCACAGTGAGCTTTCCTGACTATTTTAGGAGGCTTTCTAGAATGTAGTGAGAAAAAACTACAAATATGTTGAACAATGGTACTAACTTGGATGTTAAGACACTATTTTTAGTCAAGACACTATTGGAAAAAAAACCCAGCTGCTCTACAAACAGTCCAAAAAACAATTTCCATAGCATTTTGAAAAAAACCTACATGTCGGGCTTTTCCCCATCTGTTCACTCCACACCAAAGCTGGATGAGAATGGTCTCGAGCAGTTTCAAGGTCCTGTTCAGCACAGGTATGTTCTGCATGCAAGAATAAGATTTTGGGGAATCTCACTGTCTTTCCAACTCCAACAGATCACCTTCACATATATCTCTGCAGAGTTGACTTCTTAAAGCTAACGACGGTGTCAGATGCCTTCCGAGAGCCCTCAGTGAGTTATTTGGATAATTCTGGCTTTGGGAAGCATTCCAATAAATCATCAGCAAAATTCCACATGCCATGAGAGAAAGAGTAACTTCCCTCCTTCCTTCCTGGCCCGGGTCTTTGGAAGAGACTCTCTCCTTTCCATGTGCGTTCAGCTGGAATGTGCTTGGATGAGAGCTTCTGGGTCCAGGACCTCGTTCCTCACTCCTGCCCTGGTTGGGCTCCCTGTCCCCACGCTCTTTCCTCCTCCTCATTTGTCAAGGTCAGTGCTCCCACCAGACCACAGTTCTGCTAGGGGATCTTGCCTGGGTCACACAGCCTCCTATGGCTTCCCATCAATCACCTGGAGCAGAAAGCCAAGGGCCAGGGTGCTGAGCTGGCAGTGCAGGCTCCTAGTGGTGTGGCCCTGGCCCTCTAGTCCTGTGGGGCACTCCCTTCCCACAAGCACCCTATGCTCTACTTCAGTGTTTCTCAAAGGGGTTCCAGGGCCACTGGCTTCCTGCTGAATCAGAATTGCTCTGGGTCAAACCTGAAAATAAGTACTTAAAATTTTTTTAGAAGGATCATTGCATCACAGCATCATATAGGTTCAAGGTGTACACCACAGTAAATTCACATCTGTATACATTAAAGTAAACCTGCCCCCATTCCAGTTCCTCCTTCACTTTACAATCAATCTCCTCAACCCAGCTTGTCAGCCTAACCTCCCCCTCTCCAATTGCAACCACCAATTTGCTTTTATCAAGTAAAAGTCTTTCTTCAATTGACTTAGTTTATTTGCTTAGTTTCTATATATTTCACACATGACTGATATCATACAATGTCTGTCTTTCTCCTTCTGG
>RJWH01009959.1:6150-19494 GCA_004363575.1 Solenodon paradoxus
TATATATATATATATATATATATATATATATATATATATATATATATATATATATGTATGTATGTATGTACATACGGGTGTGCAGCCCTGGGGACCACTACATGACTGCACAGTTCAGAAACACCACTGAGCCAATGAGCTGGGTGAGACCCCCAAGCTTTTCAAATCCAGAAACGTGGCCTGCCACCCTCTGAGTGGTAGGTCCCCGTGGCTCCCTGCAGCGTGAAGAAGACAATTTGCAAAGGACTCCTCTGTAGGGGGAGATGCTCCTCTTGGGGTCTCGGTCCAGCCCACAGCTCTTTTTGAGAAGAGACATTTCTCAGCACACAGCCACAGCCAGTCGCTAACATGCTGTGTGGCAGAGCAGCAGCAGAGCCCACGAGGCTTACAGAGCCCAAGGGACCCACACTCTGGGCCTCAGCAGAAGGGTTGCCAACCCCAGTACCAGGCCTGGCAGTTCTGACAGTCTGGGGGCGCAAGCGCCCAGGGAGCACGTCGGTGACGGGGCACTTCCATCCTGCACCGTGAGTCCTGCGTGCCGAGCTGGTGGAACCAGTCTCCTGCCGTCAGCTCTGGGCCCTGCTCAAGCTGCCAGTTCTTCCAACTGTGTGTCTGCGCTGCAGGAAGGGCAGGCATAGTTCCAGAAATCTGCCCACCCTGGTCTGCTCTTGAGAGCCCGCTGAAACTTGGGGAAGCCACGGCACTCAGGTGGGGATGGCGACGTGTCAAGATGGTGTGGTGGAAGGAACCCGGGGTGGCGAGCAGCAGGAGGTGGCTTCTTAAAGACAGTTCTGGTGGCTGTTGGGTCACTGCTGTCAGGACTAGGTTGTCCCTTCACCCGGCCCCATAGCCCAGGCCTGGGGGATGTGCCCTTACTTGTCAGTGAGCAAGTTAGACAGCCGGGGGACCCAGGACCTGGAATGTGACATCGGTGGCAGTTTTGACTCCCAATGGGTCTGCCTCAATGGTGGGCACACAGGGCAAGCCCAGTACCCATTTTCCAGAAGACAATGTGGCTCAGGGAGGGGAGCGATTGTCCCCAGTGGCAGAGCAAATGGTGGCGCTCGGCAAGTGTTCATTGCCCCCTGGTGTCTCCCCACCTGGCGTGCGTCCCGACCATCACAGGCATCATGCGAAACACGCAGCCTCTGCTGGGCAGCGACACCAGCGACTGCCCTACCGGTGGGTGCAGAGTCTGCTATTAGCTGAGATTCGTACTTGAGTCAAACCGATCCTCGAGAAGCTTCCAGGGGAGCCTGCCATTCCCAGCTGCCCCGAATTCTCCAGAGACTCGTGTCTTGCAATTCTGGAAATGCTGACGACTCTGTTTTGCAAAAAGTCAACATCCGGTTGTGGGGATATACCTCTGAAGGACAAACAGGCAGATGGCACAGATGCCCAAATACAGGCGTTCACGCCACTCATACGGTGCTCATCGGGCCTCCATTCGCTCGCTCCATCTCGTCCTGCAGACCCTGCCCCGAGGCATCATTGTCCCATCTGTCCGGGGCCACCCTGTCTCAGAGGGCCTGAAACCCCAGCCAGGGGGCCACCATGAGGGTCCTGGGAACTCTCGCGGCGTGCTGAAGAAAGTTGTCATCGGGTGTCCCCGTGAGAGACTAAGAGAAGCAGCTGCAGCTTGGTCTCCACTGAACAGAGGAAACATTCAAGAGTGAGAAGAGGGGAAACTGTCACAGGCCATTTCTGCGTGTTTCACCGTGTTGCCCCGGACCCACGTGCTCTGCCTTCTCGGGGAAAATGAGGCTCCCTGAAACCACCTCCCCTGGAAACTTCGGCTTCCTCCATGCCCTGCCAGTGAGAACTGGGCCCATTTTCACTCACCTTTCGTTGGCGTCTGTGTTAAACTTTCCAGCTAGTGTCCTGACCACTGAGGACCTAGAACAGCCGTCCAGACTCCTCTAAAGGACTTTCACGCGTACACGTTACCTGCTTTTTCCTCCTGGTGTGCATTTTACAAGCCTGGACCTGTCCTCTTATAATCCAAACCTTTTCCAGGAAGTCTTTGCCCTTTGCCATTCTGGAGTGAAAATGGAGAAAAGGAAGAATTGCCGTGTCATCGTTCAGACATAACCAGAAATGATGTTGACTTCAGAGCTGAACTTGGGCCCTCAGAAGGACGGCCTTTGTTTTCTCCTTATTTAGAGGGTGGGGAGGCCATCACATGCTTGCAAATGCATTTTAATGAATGTTTATAAGGTCACTGGGGTCACATTGGTGGCTTTGTCTGCCCGATGATGAAATGAGACTCTGCAGGCTTTCATGAACGGAGATAAAGTCATTTCTTTCTAGAACATGCTAGGGCACCCGCCCTCACTTGCCTTGCCCACCCAAGGCTGAACCTGAGGGTTCCGACTGGGAGTGGGGTTCCTGGGGTTTAGGGTCCTCATTACCCCCTGACAGTGACTGCAAGCAAATAACGCCCCATTCTGCTTTCTAGAAGAGACAGTTGAGGTTTGCTCTGTCGAAATCCTGCCAGCATCTACTCGTTCACTTGCTGTAAAAAGAGCAAGAGAGAGTGTGTACTGTGACAGTGAGTAGGCAGATCACATGTGGCAGCTGGGTCCCATAGCTCGCTGTCACTGAGGCTGCAAAGGCTGGAAAAGGCACATGCACGAGGCTGGAAAGTAGGGTCTGGGGGGCCCAGAAGCTCGACGCAGGGGTCTTGTCACCTGCAATGGGACATGAAGAGGGGAAGTCGTTCAGAGTAGCCAGCTGTCTGCTAACTTGATGTAAAATGGTGACTGCCGGCTTCTGTCGGGGTAACCTAGAGAAGGCGCCCAAGGGGCCTTGAAGGTACAGCTACCTTCTGGCAATTGAGATGAGTCGCTAGGCCTAGGCTGCAGGCCTCTAGCAAGGGGACATGAACTGGACGACCGTGCCCCATGACGCTGGGAGCCAGGGTGAGCTGCTCCCCTGTCCTTGGCTAGGGCGCAGGGGTCACTGTTGAGCGCTGCTGCCATTGAATTCCAAACGCAGAGCTGTGTAGCCTCCAGCCAAGTGGAAACTCGGTCAATTCCATTGCAAAAGGAAAGTTGTGCCCCTCACTCCACCCCGGGGACAGCCAGGTGAACCCCCCCATTAGGTGTCCTCCCGAACCGTCCACTTCGACGAACACCAGCGGCTGCCCAGCTGCTCGACAGACGTGGCCCCCGCTCTCCAGAGGACAGGATCTGACACCCCACCACTGCACTGAGCTGTCCCGGCCTCTGCTTTGTGAATGAGGGGCCAGTGCGATCCGGAAGTGGGATGGAGGGGCACAGTGGCCGGGAAGCCCTTGGTGGCTGCCTGATGGATGTGCACTGTCAGTGAGGCGCTGGACCCCCCCTTGCCTTGACCAATGGCTCCGCTCAGGACCTTTAGCATCCAGGCCTCAGGCCTGTCTTCCCACTCTCCTGCTGCCCGGGACCCAGCAGTTTAAGGACAGCCCACCATTGAAAGGACAGCTCAGCCTCTGTCCTCCCTCCCCACCCACTCCCCCTCCTCCCCACCTGAGCCTACAGACTCCCGTCTTGCCCAGGCCGTCTGGCATCCAAGGCAGCACGTACAGCACGCAGGCCCAGCCCTCGCCAGCCCAGCTCCTTCGGGGGTCAACATGAACCCCCACCAGCCACCAGTCGCTCCTGTGATCCATCGCGCTTTCCATGATGTGGGATTTCTTCAAATTCTTTGAGAGAAAGTGGAGGATACTAAACTTCCCTTTGGGACCTGGTGACTCATCAGTGGGCCGTCCCAGAGCTGAGGGGAAGCAGCAGGAAACCCATGGCACAGCTCCGTGGTGGCCAGCTGCTCTGTGCCGTTTGTCCCCAGAATAGAGGAGGCGCTGGTGACCCGGTGGCCTCCCCGCTGCCTGCTCTGCCTTCCCCAGCCTTCCTGCCTGCCTGTGGTCTTCAGGCTGCAGAAGCGTTTGGTCGCAGCTGACCTTCAGAGAAGTCTCTGACCCGGCAGAGAATCCACCCACTGAGCGGTGAAGCCCCTTCTGCAGGGACAGTGTCATGCCCTGGCACCAGGGTGGATTCAAGCAGTGGGTGAGGAAGCAAACTGAATGGCCATGAAGAGACCTGCCACCTGCTGGGCCCTCCAGCTGAGCAATTTTAGGCCAGTGCTGCCCCTCGCTGGATCTCAGAGTCCCTGCCTTGGAACCCAGGACCACAGCTTTGTCCTTTCTAATGCCAGCGACAGCTACCGAGGGTCTAC
This sequence comes from Solenodon paradoxus, assembly GCA_004363575.1. Lineage (NCBI taxonomy): Eukaryota > Metazoa > Chordata > Mammalia > Eulipotyphla > Solenodontidae > Solenodon > Solenodon paradoxus. The sequence goes on from RJWH01009959.1 coordinate 10,366, forward strand.
TTGGTGCCCGCGAATCTGCTCCATTTCACGTACCAGTCAGAGCTGCAGCAGATGAGAGCCGAGAAGGAAGCAGGTAGTCACTGTGCAGCGAAGAACGGAGCCCGTAGAACCTAAGTGAAAGGCGAGGACCTGGGCCTCCCCGCCTCCGCCCAGGCCCGGGTCTGTGCAACCTGGCAGTCTGTTTGGAATCATCAGGGAGCTTGGAAAAACTGGGCTGCCGGAGCTCCACCCCGATGAGACAGAAGCGATTCATGTCTGGTGGGAGAGCCTGGGAACCTGAATATGTCTCAGAGATTCTGATGTGTCATGAGGTCCGAGACGTGCAGCCTTGGGGGATCGCTTTGAATCCTCATTCTTGTCCTGAGTCATGACCACTGTTTTCCTAGCAGGTGGCTCCATGCACGTGTTGTTCCCCGCCCCAAACATGAAGGGACCTAAGAAGCTCAAAGTGGGAGTTTCTTGTAGGAAACCGAATTTAGAGAATGCTTTCTGTTGGTGCTTGCTTAGCTTCCAAGTTCATCTCTTTCCTCCCTTACTTTGCTCGTTCCCACCCACGCCCCCCTCACTCCAGCCCTTGCCCCTTTATTTTAGGGCCGTGGTCATTAACACGACCACCAGCCAGGAGAGGTGGCTCTGCAGCGCTGCCCAGTGGCCATGCTTTATTCATGGAGGGCAGCGTGGCAGCCATGGCACAGCTGGCAGACGGGACCTCCGCCGCTCGTCTCCCGTGTCCCCGTCTGGAATCTGATCTAGATAGCCAGAGCCTTTGTCTTTTTTAGATTACAAGTCAGTCTTATGAAAAGCGAACAGTACCACAGTATGGAACTGATAGTCACCCCCGAAGAGGACGCCTCCAAACGGTGGCATATTGGCTCTTCCGAGCGCGTGCGTGTATGCTCATGGGCAAAACAACAGAACCAGACTGCCGTGGCCGCTCAGCTCCGAGCGGTGCCCCCCGTGCGTCTCAGGCCGCTGCTCAGAGCTCACAGCTGTCCTCTGTCCCTTTGAGAGCTCTGTCGGCCTGCCTGTGCGTGCAGGCAGATGCCTTTACCAAGGCAGTGGGCAGTCAAGAATTTCGAGGTCTCTGCTGCTCCCTTCCTTTTCCAGGAAGCCGAGGTATCTGTAGACACCAACCGATACGCTTTCGTTGCTTCTAGTCTGCTGTCCGCTGCCTGCTTGGGCAGCACGGGGAGCTTGCTCACCTGTGCAGAGCTTCGGCACTCGCCTTCACGTGGGCAAAGGCTGTCGTGGGCCTGACTTCTTGTCGTGCTTGGCAGACAGCAGCCTAATGGCTTCTTTGAAGTGTAACGCAACCGTTTAAATGAATCAGCATCAAAGCAGCAAGCATTCAGGTTCCCAAAATAAGCTACTCTGGATGGTTTTGACAACTATAAATCTTTAAACAGAGATCTGTTTTATCTTGCAAGTTTCCTGTTCATTACCTGTAATGTGCCAAGTCTTTATATAAAAATTCCTCTCTCTCTCTCTGTCCCTCTCTCTCTCCTTCTTCCCCCCCACCCCCTTTCAGCCACAGGGAGCCATTAAGAGGAGACAGGAAGCAGACGATTTCCAGTTTGCAGGCATGGCTGATGGGGGTTACCCTAATAAAATCAAGAGGCCTTGTCTAGAGGATGTCACACTTTCAGTGGGCCCCGGGCCCCATCCCAGCACACCCTGCGCAGAGCTACAGGCTCCCCCCTTGACAATGAACCCCAGCCCTGAGGGCATGGGCATAGCAGACAATTCATTGCTGCTCGAAAGCCACCTGATGAACGGCGCTGTTATGGGCTCGCCGTTTGCAGTGCCCCCGACAGCTGCTGTCCCGTACTATGACAAAGCCAGCAGCATGCCAGCAGAGGACCAGGAGCTTCAGGATCTGCTGGAGGAGCTCACCAAAATTCAAGAAACTTCTTCGAATGAGCTAGATCTTGAGAAGATATTAGGGAGTAAGCCAGAAGAAGCCCTGGTCTCGGGTCACCCCCAGACCACCCTGGGCGCCACCCCCAAGCCTTCAGTTCAGATGTCCACCTTGGAGAACCTCGGTTCCAGCAAGGACTTTGCATCCAGTTGTGGCCAGGTCAGTGGCGTGTCGCTTCAGATCTCGCCTTCGTCTGCAGGCATCAGCTATGGGGTCCCCACCAGTGGGAAGCAGATGGCGTCACCCAGCTCGTCCATGGCGCCGGCCAAGACCCAGGTGCAGGCGATGCTCCCTGTGGTTCCGCAGTGGCATCATGCCCACCAGCTGAAAGTGCTGGCAGCTAGTAAGCAGGGCTCCACCACAAGGCATCCGGGCCCTGTCCCCAGCTGGCCCGGTCTGCCTACTCCGGGCCTCTCCCCGCCCTACCACCCACTGCCGTCACCTCACCCGCCGCCTCAGTTCAGCCCGCAGAGCATCATGACGTCCTGCATGGGGTCCAGCAGCCTGTCGGGGAGCAATCTGCAAGGCTCACCCAATGCCTTACTCTCGGGCGTGGTGGCCAGCAGCCCTCCCGCCCTTGGGCCCACCATGCACTACGGCCCCGAGAAACTGCCCAGCCCAGCGCTCAGCCAGCAGCTGCAGTTCAGCCCGCAGAGCTCCATCCTTGCCAACCTGGTGTCCTCTACCAAGACCCCGCCGGCACACGTGATGCCTGCTCTGCCCACCAGCAAACAGGGGCCCTCACCGCCCTACCGCCCGGAGAAGCTCTCCAGCCCTGGTCTGCCCCAGCAGTCCTTCACGCCACACTGCACTCTGGTCCGGAGCCTCCCTCCGTCCACTCACCCGCTCAGCCAGCCGCCACCGCCGCCGCCAGCCAGTGCCGTCTTCAAGCCCATGAGTACCAGCTCCTCCAAAACCCTGAGCATGCTCATGCAGCAGGGGCTGGCCAGTCCCAGCCCTGGGCTCCCGGAGCCCTTCACTTTTGGCAACACCAAGCCTTTGTCACATTTCGTGTCTGAGCCAGGCCCCCAGAAGATGCTGTCCCTGCCTGTCACGTCTCGGCAGCCTTCTCTGCTCCGCTACTTGCAGCAGCCGATGCCGACTCAGGCCTCTTGTGCCACCACCTCCTCCACTGCCACGGCCATCTTGCAGCTGCAGCAGCAGCAGCCTGACCATGTGTTCCTTCTGCAGCAGATGACGCCACAGCACCAGCGCTTCCCACGCGCGGTGGCCTCGGAGCCCGTGCCTTCGCTGCCTCGACAGGTAAGACCGTCTCGGGGTGGGCTGCACTCCTTTACTTTGGAAAGAAGAATGGTGTCATGGAGGCATGTCTGCCTCTGATGGCTGGCTTTGGAAGGCACATCCAGGCTCTAGGCCTTTCTGCGGCTGGGCTTGACTCTGATGAAAGCTATTTCAGCCAGCTAATTCTCCATGGTCAAAGCACAGTGTTAATGAGGCCAACGTTACGGTTTCAGTATCTGCTCAGGCGACTTACTGTCCCTAGGAGGAAAACGGCGCCCACCAGGGACTGCCGGTGGAGCAGGCCAGGAGACAGCTGGCCGTACTCAAGTGCCTTCCCTGCCCTGCCCCGGGCCGGTAGCCTGTTCCCGCTATGAGACGAGAGAGGGCTTCTCCGGGTGCAAGGGAAGGGCATCTCGTCCCTGCAGCCATGACGAAAGCGTTTAAATCTCGTCTAAGCCTTCTAGAAATGCCACGGCAGACTGGTGCTGAGACGAGTCCTCCATGAGAAAGACAGGGGCAGCAGATCCTCCAACCTGTGGTTTGGTTCAAGGTCATTTGGTTCAACACCTTTCATTCCAGCTGATTGTTGGCACTGAAGAGACAGTGTCACTCCAGGCTCCGTGTTCCTTATACGTTGTCGCGACTCGCTTACAGTCAGTTTCCTAGAATCGATGTACAAAGTTCAGTGAGCACTTAACTGCGCTTGCAAAGTTGGTAGTCTCACCATCTCCCCTTTGCAAACAAAAACCACGACTCAGAGAGTTGACATGACTTGCCCAGAGTCACACAGGTAGCAAAGGCAGAGCAAGAGCGTCCCACCAGGCAGTCTTTTTGCCTTTCTCGCAATTGCTGTGATGTCTCCCCGTCACTCACGACCTAGTGTCAACATCACTGGGACCCCTGTCTGTATCAGTTCGCCATCGCCACGTAACACATTGCACCCAAAAAATTTCCCAGAACACCCCCCTGTTCTGCCTCATGGTTTCTGTGGGTCAGGGGTCTTGGTGCCAGTCCACTGGCAGCTTCTCTCAATAGCCCGTCCATTACTCTTAAGTGGTAACTTGCTATAACACAGATCATCTCAGAAGTTTCCAGAGGCGCATCGCCTGGACCCATCCCCCTTCTGTCTTAGCTCTGCATTTCAGCAGCGGGAAGTATTCGTGGTTCTTGGCCTGCTCTGTGGCCCCGGCCTTTCCTGGCCTTTCTGCCCGTCATGCTCGGGACCCCTAAGGCTCAGGCCCACGGCGGCAGGAAGCCGCTCCCTGCCGGTCCTCAGTATTTGTGCTCTCTCCCCCCTCCTACTTCCCACTTGGTTGAGGGCCTGGCCCAAGGGAAGCCCCTGTCGGCACTGAAAGGTCCTCCCCATCCACCTCGTCAACCTCTTTGCCGTTGGTGCTTTTTGCGCTTTCTCGTGTTGGATGGGGCTGTCGCAGAGATGGGTTGGCTGATTCAGAGGGACAGTGCTCAGGACTGACGTGGTGAGAATCGCATCCAGCAGATTCCTTAGTGGGGCTGTACCAGGGGCCCAGGACAAAGGCCCAGCAGCAGGGTCTGTTGTGCAGGGGGGGCTTGGGCACCCGCCGCAGGGGCCGGGCTCCCAGGTCCTGTGCTGCTCCTGCCCAGAGCGGCCTTGTGTGAGCCAGGCGCGCCGTTCACGTTCATCCTCAGAGGTGGGGACTGTGTCACTCCCTGTACAGCAAGCGACTAACGCACAGCGCGGTCACCAGTGTTGCCCACAGTCACACTGGATACAGAGCCCACACTTGTAACCTCATGCATGGGCCGCTGTCCCTGGAACCTTCCGATCATGTCTTGACTTCTTAACTATTTGCTCTTCTGCAAAACGGGGCTCGCGTTAGTTGAGTTGTCGACACGCGAGTTCATCTAAAACACTTTGACTGCAGCCTGGCACCACATGCCCACCAGGGAAGGCTTGTCACAGGGACGCTACTCCTGGCCCTGAGCCCCAGCGCTGCTCTCTGGGGGCTGAGCTGTGGCACTATCAGAACATCCTGAGAGGCACTGTCTCCAGACCACAGGCCTGCTGTGACCTGACAGGGGCCTATTGACCTACTAGCCTGCTGGGCTCTGGTTCTGCCAGGCCCTGCCCTGCAGAGACAACTCCAGACCAGGTGGAAAGGGGGCAGGGTTACCTTGGCCCCGCGCTGGGATGTCCCTTTTCTCTGTCCAGATGCGCTCACACTCCCCACCAGCCCCTTCCCTGGCACCCCGTCCAGGCCTCCACGCTGGGCACAACAGCTGCCCAGTGCCTTCTGGTGCCTTTTCGTGTGCCTTCTGGTGCCTTTTCGTGACCCTTCCCTGCCACTCAGCCCAATCACTGTTGGGGGAGAGCGAACAGGAGGGAAGAGACTGGAGCTGGGCATCGTGGAGTTGGGCTCCCAGCAGGTCAGACTTGTCTGAGAAAATGCCGCTTTCTCGGATGACGGGTCACTTCAGTCCAGGGCTGAGCCATTCCTCAAAGTCTTCAGTAAGCGGAAGTGCCATACCCAGCTGTCTGCAGATGCTCTTTCTTCACAGATGAGGATTTCTCAGCTTGAAGCCTTTCCCCAAAAGCTAGGTGGGCGCTCTAGTTTCATTGGACCCTCAATGTGCTGAAGGTAAAAGGTGAATGCCATCTGGCCTGCAGGCAGCAACTCAGACAGTGTGAGTAAGGGCACCAGGGGCAGGCAGACCTGGGTTCACATCTCTCGTCACACATACCAATAGGGCCATATGCCGGGAGCCATGTCTCTTAGCCCTTCTGAGCCTGGACTGTGCCAGAGAAAGGGACAATCCCCATCTCCGAAGGCGCGGACACAAAGGGGAAGCTCCCCTGGCACGGCAGAGAGCCCTGCCTGGCACACCCGCTGCGCTACGGCCTGCCACGGTCCACACAGAGTCTCACACCACCCAGTGCTGCCATCTTGGGACGGCCTCTTCCGATGTCTGCAAAGAAACTGGAATGTTGAACTACATCCAGGTTAAATTTTGGCTCCCAAATAAATTTTGGCACCAAATTCACAAGTAGAAAATAGGCTTTCAGAGCTTCAGGGAGTTGAAATTACAGAGCAGGGGTATGAAGCGGGCTGGGGTTCCTCCGTGAGGGATTCCTCGGAGTCATGACAGCCAGCCCTAGTCTGTTGGGTGTTGACAGCCCCCAATCTCCTCCCTGTATTCCCCATCCCAGCTGGGTGACAGACCTGTTTTAATCAAAGCAAGACAAAGTGAATTTGCCCTGATCCGAGCCCTGTCTCCTCGAAGACCCCTGGACAGCCCACAGGGTCATCCAGGACACTGGCGCTGTGCAGGACACGGGACCAGCAGGGAGCGCCCTCGGTGCCCAGTGCACCTGACCCGCAGAGCGTGGGTGGGTGGGGGCAGCTGGGGGACAGAGGGACATGATTGGTCCCTGGTACAAGCACCAGGCGGCCTACAGTCTGCTCCTTGTGGCTGGCGGGAGCCACCAGACCAGAGAGGCACCTGGGTTGTTGTGGTGGGTCGGGAGACAGGGAGAGAGGGGTCAGGCTGCCTTGCGAAAGGCCGGACTCTGCCCTCCGGGTTCGCTCTGCTTTCTGCCTTTAGTGATGACCTCCTGGGCTTAGGCGCAGCGAGCATCCAGCAGTGGTGGACACAGTGGCAGGTGGAGGGGACTTGCTTCTTTCCTGCTCTGGGGCCAAGCCTGCAGTGGACACCTGGGTGTGAAGGGGTGTCCTGAGGAGGCCTTCTTGCTCTCTCCCCCATGGTTTCGTCTCATCCCTGACGAACTGAGCCTTCAGAGCTGCAACACCCAGCGCGTGAACCAGATGGCGCAGGCCCCAGGGCAGGACTTGAGGCGAAGTTCAAGAGAGTTCCTGCTTTGGGCCACCTGGGTTCAAATCCCAGCTGTCACTTGCTTGACAATTTATTTTCCTCTCCAGGCCTCAGTGTACCCATCTGTGAAATGGAGGTAGCCGTCTACCTCTCTGAGGGAGGTGCCATGGGGATTAAATGACATGAAGTAAGAGGCCTTGGCCTACACGCATGCGCCACTTGAAACTCAGAATGCTAGTTAGCCAGTGTCTTCTCCTGCTCCCTGGGTGCGTGCAGACTTGGAGAGGACAGGCAGGGTCGGGTGTCAGGGAGGACATGGGCCAGGTGGCTTAGAGAAGCTAGGAGGCCAACCTGGGATGGTGATCCCAGGAAGGACAGAGCTCCTGAGCCCACGCCACAGCCTCCAGAACATGCGGCCCAGGGCGGGGGTAGAATATTAACTGACCTTCCCTCCGAGTACAGACAGCCAAACTGCTAGGAGCTGTGTGGACACCGCGTGTCCCTATGTGGAGGCTAAGGCACAGGGGAACCTCAGGAAGAGTCGGTGGGCACAGAGGAAGGGTCAGGTTGCCGCCTAACTCCTTTGTAGCCATTTTGACGCCAGCCCCTCGACAGAGAAAGAGAGCACGTGGCATGGAGAGCAGGGGCCAGACCAAAGCCAACATCATCACAATGCTGGTTCTGCTTGGTCACTGGCCTTGGGCCACAGATCACGCCATAGCACAAAGTTGATCCTTCAGGGGTGCCTGTCACCTTCCCCACCTCTGCGCCACTCACTCCTTCCTACCCCAGAGTCTCCACCAGGAACCTCTTCGGAAGCCCGAGACCCCTTTCGGGTTGGGTTTCCAAGGCCGGGCCCGCCTGCTCAGGAGGGCAGTGCCTTTCGTTACTGCTCTCTCCATCAGCACTTGCAAATTCAAATCTTGCTGTGGGCACCATGACTTCCCACTGGAAACGTGAGCAAATCAGGTTAGTGAGACAGGAGCATTCCTTTTCTTGTGAAAGTCACGTGGGCTCCATTGTCCCCTGTTGAAAGATGGCGGCCAGGTAGTCATCGTGAACATGGTTCATGAACATTTAAAGCCAAGTGGACTTTATCCCGCTGAAATTCTTGTCCCTCCTGAAATCAAATGCACCACATATGATCCGGGAAGGGCCTGTGACCTTGGACTCACAAATCCTTTCAGTCCTTTCTTGTCTGGTTTTAAGGGTCAGGGTTCGGAGAGCGGAGCAGAGCTAAGAAGTGTCTTTAGGTTTGTTTTAGACTGATTTTTTCAAGCAGCACCACGGACTTCACTTTGAAGGCCAGTCCGGCTAAAATGTGAGGGGAGCCTCTGAGGGAGGCTCTGGGCAGGCCCAAGGAAGGACCAAGGAGCGTCAGCTGTCGAGGGCCCAGCGCCGAGCTGGAGTGCGCTGCACGCAGCAGGCTTGGGCGTGTTTTGCTGAATACACATCTTGTCTGCTACGCATATTGTATACACGTACAACTGCACTCAGAAGCAGAGTTTCCCTTCCTTTCTAAATTGGGCTGCGAAGACCCACATCATTGGAGGAAACCTTTTCAAGCTACTTTGCGAGCAAACCAAACTAGCCACAGTGCACCGTGCATTTTGAAAATGTAGGGACCCCCATGCCAGCGGGGGTCAAGTTTTGTTTTAACCACTGGGAATGACTGGGAAGTGAAACCCTGTAGGCCAGTGAGGTGGGGAAGGCAGGCTCGGAGCTGGGGACTGAAGGTCTTTTTTTTTCTGGGAACCATGAGTGGTCCTCCGCCTCAGCGCTGTGTTCCTTTTTCAGAAAGTGGAAATTTGAAATGAGCTGCTTGTCCAATGCTGCCCTTTTCAGCATGAACAGTGTTTTCTGTCAGAAGCTGAGGGCTGAGGGAGATGTGATATATCCCCTGCGGTGATGCTTCACTCTGTGAGGTCACCGCCCAAAGCCGCCCAGTAGGGATGCCTGCGTGGCCTAGAGCAGCAGATCCATAGCTTCTGGCTTAGTAATGGACTTATGAAAGCCGAAGTCCCAACCACCTGTCAAGGTTTCTGTTTGTTTTCACAGTGAAATTGGGCGGAGGTGGGGGGAGTGTGGGTGCCCACATAAGCTTTTATAACAGCAAAGTGCATCAATTACTTTACACTAAGTTAATTGGAAAGTCTGCT
>RJWH01009960.1:0-19387 GCA_004363575.1 Solenodon paradoxus
GGGAAATATCGGATGCTCTTCACCAAACTAGCACCCAATGGTTTTACTTTCTTGCCTAAATCAATTACTATTATGTTAACTGAAAAATATTGACTAAATACCTCATTCTTCCTACTCCATTTATTAGCAGGCATTCTAGCATAAAGAAGAGTTTCCCCTTCTCTTCCCTTTGTTAGTACACTATTTCATTTTCCTTCTTGTCCTGATTTTCAACAACAGTTTGCATGCATTGATTCAATTCTATTCAATGTTTTAAATCTATTACTTTTATGAGCAATTTTTGTAGTAACATTGTCCCCCACTGCTACTTCTAAACCCTTTCAGTGAACAGAGCTAGGGATGACATCATACTGATACCTCTAATTCTAATCCAACAACATAAGCTCCCTTTTCTTCTCCCCATTCCAAAGATGTAGCCTCTTTCTCCCATATGAGAACGCTAGCCCTCAACAACATTAATACAGTAATTATTTGGTCAGGCTTACACACACACACATACACACACACACACACACACAGGCACGCACAATAGTTTCCAAGTTGCTTCACTAACACCACTACCAACCACAAACTTACTTAAAAAATGCAAGATTGGTTTGCAGTTCCTAACATCTTTAAACTGAGAGATGCACACCAGTCAAAAGTTACAGGGCACGCTCAAAGTCCCAGGTTCAGAAACCAGGACCGGGGGAAACAACCAATGTAAACAACTAAATAAAGATAAAGCTATTTCTTCCTCTTTTCTCTTCCTGTCTGCCTGTCTGCTCACTTTCATTCCTGCCTGCACCTTTCCTTTAGAAACAAAGTCACTAGACTATTTTTTTTTCTTTTGTGTTGGCTATGTTATCAGTTTGGTATGTAATTATGTTCACTGTCTATTGTATTTAATTTTGAGTTTTCACATCCTCAATTGATTGAATTTTCATTTTGAATATGCACTTTTTAAATTTCACTTGTGAATATGAATTGATTTAACTTTTAAATAGGTAAAATAAGCATGATTTGAAGAGTCAAAATCACAGAAGAGGCATAATCAGTTCTCCGAAAATGTTTTAATTTGTCCCTATCTTTTATGTCCTCATCCTTGTTGCAAAGGTTGCTTATTGGATTCTCTTTTCTTAATTATACTTGCCAAAGGGCTTTATCTTCACCTTTTAAAACAATTACCTTTTGTTTTTACTGGTCGAGTCTACTTTTTCTTGTTTGCCATTTTAGTAATGCCTATCCAGTTATTAATTCCCTCCATATAGGTACGCTTTCCTTTTATTGAGAATATTTTACTGCTTTTCTCCTAGCATCATGAGTTGGGTACTTATGACATTAATTTTCAAATTTTCTTCTTTTATAAGCATTCTAATTTTCTTCTATAGTGTTTTATCCATCCACCAAAGATTGTAATATGTAGCTCTTTTATTTTCATTTACTTGCACATAGTGTTTGTCTTCAAACTCTCCTTATCATTTAATTTTAGGTATGTTTATTTATAAACTGCAGATGTTCAACTAAATTTTTACCCTAATCCAAAAATAACAGTATAATTTAATTGCTTTATATTTATTAGAATTACTAATATATTTGAACTTATGCCTTCCAGCTTACGATCCTGCCTCTCACTTCTTTTTTCCTCTCCTTTTCTGCCTTTTTGTTGGTATGTCAATCAGGACTTTTAGCTGCAAAAAAGATTAACTCTCTTTAGTTTGTAACAACTATAAATGAATATATTTTGTATTTAATATAAATCATAGGATCTCTTCAAGGTAAGAGGAAACAAACTTGGACTCTATACAGTAGTAACAGCTATCAACTCACAAGGCAGACATCCTTCAGTGGAGAACCTTCTACTACTTCTGCTGAGTGCTGAGGATTCAACACTTGCCATGTGTGACCTCTGGCAAACTGGATGCATCGACCACCACTCTACTAGAATACCTGCATCGTCCCTCCTTCTGGATTGTCATGTGAATGAGTATGATTCTTCCAATTCGGAGTGTCATGTGTGTGGGTGGGTGTGATTGAATGAGTCCTAGCTGCAAGGGAAGCTGGGAAAGTGACTTTGTGAGTCTTACATTGGAAAGGTGCAGACTCTTTGGGTAAGATGATTTACCATACATATGAAGAATGTTCAAAGGTACTGAGCATCCAAAACATAATGATGACTACCAACCACAATTGCACTGATTGATTTACTTTATTCTATTTTTACCACTAGTGTTTGGAAGTTAGGTATCGTATTTCTATTTTTCTAGTCATCACCTTAAATATTTAACCACTTAAGTTTGCTTTATTCTATAAATATCTAGAATTCATAAGCCTCTATATACTTTCTCTAAACACGATAACATTTTATCATGCTATCATTAACCTCGGTCTTCACTGCCCCATCACCAGTTCTCTCAACTTGTGATCATTTGAGATTTTAATTCCAAGTTCATTAGCAATTATATAGATTTAGCCAACATCTTTTACCTTTCTGTTTGTGTTGTTCATCATTATTTCCTGCACAAGAATCAATGGTAAGCATCTCTTCTCAACTCTGTGTTTAGTGACATCACCTTGATACCTCGATATCAGACATGGTAGGAGTAAACATTCCACAGAAATCAACAAACACTACGAATCAGGGCTTGTTTTCCCCAAGACACTTGGATGCTTAATATTTACAAGACAATCACTAGTTCTTGTATGTTGTATATTTCTCCTTGTTGTATTAATTTTGAGTTTTACTAGACCCTTGTGTGTTTGAATAAGAAATGAATAACCAGGCAGGCCCTGGTAGAGTAGCAGTTAAGTGAGTGGCCTCCAGGCAAGCAAAGTCCACATATATACATCCCAAGGAGACATGTTGGCATCCTGAGGTCAGGGAGAAGAACCAAGATGAACAACTAAATAAAATAAATAAAATGCTTCTTCCTCCTCTTTCTTCCTGCCTGTCTACTCACCTTCAGTCCTGCCTGCACCTTTCCTTAAAAAACTGGATAATTAAATAATGAATAATAAAACTTAAGAGTATATACTTGCCTTCATACTTGAATGCCAGTTTGTCTAAGAACAGGATTTATTGCTAATCAAAGTCCAGTTTTCTGTTCTTTTCTAGGAGCTAAATCTCAATTTTTACAAGAGCACACTGCTGCTTGGAGTAAATACTGTATTTCTGCATTTTTCAGTGTGTTTTTCTTTAGCCAAATACGGCGACATTATCAGGTTCTTGGCCAATGAAGTGCAAATACTGTGTAGGAACGACTTCCAGGAAGCTTCCTTAAAGAGAACTGACACAACTGGGAAGGATGGCCATTTTACTCTTCCTCCCACTTCCTACACCTGGCTGCTTAGAATATGGACAAGATGGCTGGAGCCCCAGAAGTTACCTTGGAGTTTGGGGTAAACTGAAGATGAAAGTCCTAACTTTGAGAATGGTGGCAACAGAATGCTAGAAATCTGAGCACTGACAACTTTATGGAGATGGGTTGATCCTATGTGACTCAATTCTTAGAGTTTCGATCTCTTTTTCTTTCTTTGTTTTATATTTTAGGCATTTTCCTCTATGTGCATTTCCAGTAACTAATTCTTTAACTAAACTCATTCTATTTTTAACCATTTTGCAAATTTTTTTAAATCACCAGTCAAGTTTTTAACATCCAAAGACACATTCCTATTTCTCTGATGATGGATTCAATATTGTATCATGCTCGTATTCTTCCTCTTGCTCAGTTCTGCTCCACACAGATATATAATATTCATATTACTAGACAGAATCAAAAGCTAGAATACAAATGGTATTTTAAATTCTAGATCTCAACCTTTAGAGTTCCTATTAGTAGTGGCTGAGTTAATATTTCATTGGTAAATATTTATATCAAAGACTCAATTAGCAGAAAAGAAACTTAAATACCTACTTCATGTTCCTCCAAATCACTTCAGGGTTAGGATGGAAGGATGTGAGCTGACAGTTGCCATCTAATAAAAACCAAATAGTCATTCACTATTCTCGCTGGGGAATTGGCAAACTATTTACATAAAGGACCAGATATTAAATATTTATGGTTTAGGGAGCCATGTGGTCTCTGTCACACTCTGCCATTGTAGTGTGAAAGAAGCTGTTGACAAGACATAAATGAATGGAAAAGCCATTCTAGCTGGGTGGCAATGCAAGATCAAATAGTAGGCTGGATTTTTTCTGCAGACCATAACTTTCTGGCTGTGTTCTAGCTTTTATCTTCTATGTCTGTTTTGACTGGACAACACTGCAGTGTTTATAACTCTTTTCTTCTCTCACCTGAATTTCACCATCAACTAGTGGATGGCTTGAAAGGGATCATAATGATTTCCTTTCTGTTACTTCCTGTCTAGGCAGCCTCATTTTGGCTAATTTGCACACATACTGAAACTATGGACTGGCCCAAGCATTGTTTCTTTCCATTGACCCGTCTTTCCTCATGATTCGATTTATGTATGTATGTATTTATTTTTAAAGGAAAGGTGCAGGCAGGAATGAAGACAAGTAGGCAAACAGGCAGGTAAGTGAGGAGAGAAGCATTTTATTCATTGTATTTAGTTGTTCATCTTGATTGTTCATGCTGGCCCCTGAACGTGAACCTGAGACCTTAGGATGTATGTGAACTGTGCCCAACCACTACTCCATGAAGGCGTGCCATGATTTCATTTTTGACCCAACCATGATATAAACTGGGCACACACACACACAAGAGGCTTAAGAGAGACTCAAATATTGAGAAAACCATCTTTCCTTACTGCCTTGAGACATTGGGGTGGCTGGGTCCATTAACTTTTCACGTTTTTGTGCTTCTAACAGCGAATAAAAGGCAGTCTCTTTATAAAGCAGGAAGGCAGTAGGTCATAATCCCAGAACTGGGAATTTTCAGTCCAAAAAGTAAAAAAAACATTTCATTCATGCAGATCAATTCATTTGATGGAATTTAGCTAGTTCTCATGTAGTGCTTGAAACCGAAAAGATTTCTCTTCAGAAAATGGGTCCTGGCATTTGTGGACTGAGAATTCTAATCCATCATTGCACTAAATCCTTTAGCTCTCCAAGTTTTACTTTTTTGAAATAAGGCCAGTCAAAATATAATGATGAATAATAAAAATAAGGAAGTCATCTTCTGGAGTCAGTACTCTTGAGTTGATGAGGAGGGCTGTCAGCTTCCCCAAATATTTGTTAAAGCACATACATCCTTTGCCCCGCCTATAAATTTGCATACAAACAAGTAACCTGATTTCAATAGTTTTAGTTCTCTAAACCACAGGGTACTTGTAAAGGGTTTATTCTCCTTTTGATACATTCTTTTTTTTTCTTTTCCTATTAAAGGGATACTGTATTTTGACATTAACTTGTTTTGAGGTAAACATAATAGCAAATTTACATTTACATATAGCACAATAGGTTTACCAATATTCCCCTTTCCTCCCCTCCATTTACAGTTAATTTCCTTTATCCCATTTCCCCATTCCCACCACCCCCACTACCCTTTGATTTGTCTTTTTGAAGGAAAAAAACAGACATGTACGATAGCACTCACGTGATATGTATAGAGATAGAAAACAAATGACATAAATTAAACAACACTAAACTTAGAGAGAGAGAGAGAGAGAGAATGACTCCTTTTGATGCATTCTTAGTTGAACAGAATTAAGATAAATCTGTGGAGAAAGCAGACACAGTTGCTTCAGGCTCGGCCACATTACTGGGGTCACCGTGAGGGCCGGTTGGCATCTGGTGCTCAAGCTTAACAGATTCAGAAACCTGATTTTGATGGCATTACACAGGGTCAGGCTTCAGGGAACTGACTCAAGCTAACCAAACTGACAGGGGACGAACTGATTAAATGGGATGACAATTGGTTCATTTACACTGAAAAACAGAACTGTCACAAGAAAGCATAACTCGGAAAACCAAAATAAAGCCTGAAAGGATGTCTATAGAGAGCAGAAATCAGGACAAGAGCTGTGAAACTGGTTCAAAGTCACCAAATATGTTTTCCTGGTAGTGTGATGAGGGCCACTTTTCTGATGGAATAATAGAGCTTTCCAGCAGATGCCAGGATTTATGTTGACTGATCAGGGACCCCTTATTGCAGACCACTGCTTGAGACACACTGACTATGTCTTACTCAGCTCATTCTCTTTCCAAGTCTCTGTGTGGTATGAAACAGCCCAGGACACACAGACAATAATCTGTGATCACCATTCAATGGACCAAATATTTTTCCATCAAAATCTATTCCTCTGTTCCTAAACGGTTTTTCCTATAATTTGCTGTAATCTCTCTGAATTTCTTTCCTCTTCTTTCTCAAACTAAAATTCAGTTCATCCCTAAGAATAGCTTTCTCCCTGTTGCTTTTTTAAGCGGTGACTTTTCTGCTAACCCCTCTCCCCCATATTACTGGATCTAGAGCTGGAGTGGGTGTCCTTATTTTGTGTTGCTGTTCCCCGACCATTCTTCCCTCTGCCAAAACACTGTCATTTTTAATCTTATGTCATCAAACCAAACCACTCACTACACCATCTTTGCTGCAGTTATCCAGACAACCTGACTTCTCAAATTGTTTAGCTCTTGAGACTGTCATTCTCTCCAATGTTATAACTATATTATATCTGCCTTCATTCCTGGTGATGGCAAAGGTACACAAGCTGGTAGTCACCAGTAACTACACTACTTCCATGATGTGAATTTTATATGTCAATAGTCCACCACCACTTCTGATTTCCCATTCATTCCCTTGAGTATCCCATCTCCAATGATTCTTCAAACCCATCAGGACCTGTAGTCCATTTACCCTATTCACTATTTCTTACCCCTCACCTTTCAATACACAGATGATATTCCACGGCTAATCATTATAACTTCCCTCCTGTACATGTCTCTGGCACCCTTGCCCACCGTCTTGCTACATCATACACACCCAGCAAAGTCTCCACTCTATTTTTAACTTATTTCATTGAAGGAATAGTGCATGTTAACATTAACTAGGTTTGAGGTATACATGATAACAAAATTGCATCTGTATAGTAGGTTTACCACTATTTACTTTTCCCCTTTACTATACAATCGATTCGCTTTACCTTGTTTGCCTCCCACCCCGCCCCATCTCTTCCCGCACCCACTGATTTGCCTTTTTCCCCCAAAAGAAGTCTATTGTTGCTTGATTTAGAGATTCTTCATAGATATAGAGCAAAAAATCATGAAATTTATTTGAAACTATATGAGACCCAGGATAACAAAGAAAATCCAGAGACGAAAAAACTGCTATGAAAATGTCATGCTCCCTGACTTCAAACTCTACTACAAAGCAACTAATTAAGACAAAATAAAATCAAAGCAAAATAATTGAGACAGCATGGTATTGGAATAAAAACAGAAATACAGATCAATGGAAAAGAATTCAAAGTTCAGAAATAAACCCACACATACACAGACATTTAATTTTCAAAAAAGGAGCCAAAAACTTACAATGAGGCAAGGATAGTCTCTTCAATAAATGGCATTGGGAAAACTGGACAGCCAAATGCAAAAAGTTGAAACCGTATCACTGTCTAACACTATACATAAAAATTAATTCAAAGTGGTTTGAAGACTTAGAAGCAAGGCAGGCAAGCATGAAACACATAGAAGAAAATATAGGCAAAACACTATAAGACATTGACCTAAGAGATGTCTTTGGGAACTCAACTCTAGTGGAAAGGGAAATAAAATTTAAAAAAAAACAAACAAATGGGAATACACCAAAGTGAAAAGCTTCTGCACAGTGAAAATAACTCACTATCAAAGCAAAAAAGACACGCTACTGAATGGAGAAGATATTTGCACATCATAACTCTGAAAGGGGTTAATATCCAAAATATACAAAGAACTCATAAAACTCAACAACAAAACAACTAACAGCTCACTTAAAAAAATTAGTGGATGACCTTAATAGACACTTACCTAAAGATGACATACAAATGATCAACAGGCACATGAAAGGACGTTCCACTCTACTTTAATCAAATTTCCTACCTTCTGTGAACCTGAATCTGTGCAGCTACACATGCCTGGGAAAACACACCAAATACCTACTGGTCAGTCTCACTTCGACTTCATAACCACTATCCTCAAGTCGCTCCTCAATGCTGCTTAGTAATTTCATGATATTCATTCTCCCACTCCTCAAAAGATATCTTACTTTCTTTCCCACCACCATCTATACCGCACTGACTATGCTCCCCTGCATTAATATAGATACTCTCTAGCTAGCAGACGCCAACAACTCCACTTGTGCACTCAGCCCCACCTCATTTCACCTACTAAAGACAATCTTCCAACAATCCTCTTCTTCTTCTCCTACATCATCAACGTTTCCATATTTACTGAATCATTACATCAACATACAAGCATACTGTCATTTCTACCATCGTCTTAAACAATGCCTATAATCTTATGTGAACTTCCGATTACTACCCATCTCTCTCTTCCCTTTTACAGACTAAGTCCACAAACATATTGCTCATATTCATCATCTTCAGTTTCTCTCTTCCAATTCTCTCTTAAATCATTCCAATCAGATTTTCAACTCTACCCCTTCACCAATGGTGTACACCTTGATGACTCCAATAGTTACTTCTCAGTCCTCATTACTAAGTCCTCTGTACTTGACTTAACAGACGCATTTGACATTGTATATAACTTCTTCATCCTGGACATACTTGCTTTAGTTGGCCTCCAGGACTCCACACGCCCCTGGTCCTCTTCCACCTCACTGGCCTCTCCTCAGTGTCCAGTGCTGCTTCATCATCACCTCTCTTACCTTTCAATATTGGACTTCCCTGGGGATCATTCTTTAGTCCTTTATTTGTCTCAACACTCACTTCTTTGGTGATTTCATCCAGGCTCATGGCATTGAAAATTACATCCATGCTGACAATTCCCCAATTTACACCTCCAACTTAGATCCCTAGACTTCTTCCAACTACCTATACGAGCTCCACCTGGATATATATTTGCTATCTTAAGATTAAAATGAACAAAATCAAATTCTTGACATGCTTTCTCCACCTCTGCCGACTTCGCAAACAAGATCTTCCTATAGTCCTCACTATATCAATAAATGGCAACTCTTTCCTTCCACCTACTCAGACCCAAAACCTTGGTATCACCTCTGATTACTCCCTTTCTCACATATTTCACATCCAATTTATCAGTAGATTACTTTGAGTCTCCTCCAAAATCCAACTAGAATCTAACCTCTTCCCACCATCTCCTTTAAAATCTCCCTGCTTTGGTGCCTAGTGGGTTAAAGCAGACACAGTCCACTTATATCCCAAGGTCCCCAGTTCAAGACCTGGGAACCAATGATGAACAACTAAATTAAATACATTAAGTGCTTCTACCTCCTCTCTCTTCCTGCCTGCCTGCCTACTTGCCTTCATCCCTGCTTGTACATTTCCTTTAAAAAATCCCATCCTGTTTTTAACCACCATCACATCTCACCTGGATTATTGCAATAGTCTCCTAACTGGTTTTCCTGCAATCTTTTCCCCATTACAGTTTATTTTCAACACAGCATCCAGAGTTGATCTGGTTAACAAGAAAAATCAGACCATGCCATCCCTCTGCTCAAAACATTCTATTAGACCCCCATCTCTCTTACAGTTAGTGCCAAAGTTCTTCAATTCCTTATAAAGTTCTACATACCCACCTCCTTCACTCTGTCCAGAAGCCTTGCCTTCTTTGCTTTTTTCTCCAATCTATCAGGCAGCTTCTGCTTTAGAGACTCTGCTCCATCTGTCTTCTCTCTCTTGAGTGATCCTCTCCCAGATATCCCTGTGACTCACTCCCTCCCCTATTTCAAGTATTGCATCCATGATCACACTATTAATTGCTCCAAACACAATTCTATACTTTCTTCCCAGTTTTATTTTTCTTTATTTTATTAACTGCTTTTTCTCCATTGCATTTATTGCTATCGTTAAAACTGTATATTTTACTTACTAGTCTTGTTTATTTTCTGCCCCACCCCCCACCATCTCCACTAGAATGTAAGTAATGTGAAGGTAGAGTTTTTTTGTGTTTCATTCGCTTCTGCATCCCCAAGCACAGGAAAATACCTGGCTCATAGTAGGTGCTTGATAAATATGTTTAAGGGAGGGAGGGAGGTAAATAATGTCTACAGTGCAAATAATTTGTCTCCTTTGTCGATATGGGAAAGTTTTAAATGAATTAAATCAGTTGCTTGATTTAAGAATATATTTTGTCATAGAAATAACAGTGTATAAGATTATTATAAACAGTAACAGATCTATAAATGCAATGTGGTATGAAATTTTCATAAACTAGATGTTTCCTGCATGCTTTGTCTCCTCAGTCATGGTCCACAGGACTCTGAGAAGCAATAGGGATGTGCAGGTGCAGACTCAAGGCCCAGCTTCATCTCCAACACCGTGGAAAGGGACTGCACATCATGGGGCAGGACCCTATGCTCCCCTATGCCACCTGAACAGTGCCCAGGGAGAGTGACCTCCCAGGGGTGCCCACACTGCATCATCTTCATTTTATAAAAGAGGAAACTGAGCTTCACAAAAACTATGATCACAAAGCAAGTAAGTAGCTGAGCTGGACCCAAATCGAGCTCTGATTCCGAATTTCATGCTCTATTTTCAACCTGCTGCCTCTCTGGTCAGGGTCCATGACTAAGCCCACGAAACCCTATTTACCCAACAATATGGCCTCAAAGCTGTAGATCTGCAAGTTTTAAAAAAACAAATTTTGAAAAACACAAGTGACTGGAGAGATGCATTGAAACATCAAAAAGTGCCATTTAAAAGGCCATACTTACTTTTAAAGAGACATATGCACCAGTTCTCTATTACATCCTGATATCAGCAAATGACATGCCAGACACTTGAATAAGTAGTGTTTGTTTATCTTGAAGGCCAGTACTTAAGATAAATCAGGTCTAATTAAGAAAGATAAAGGAGTACATAGAGACTTCTGTGAAAAAGCTAACAGTGACTTTGGGCCATTTTCCAAGGCTTTAGAGCTTGAGGGCACTATTGTTTGGGTGGGGGGGGTTATGGTCTAATTTTACTTCAAAGCAATGGATACAGCTGCATCACTAGAATTGCTCTCACCTAGCCTTGATCAGGATTGTTTTCAGCTCACAAAAGAACATCGCCTTCACTCAGAAACAACAAAAAAATTGCCCTGAGCCTGAAAGCAAAATTTTATAATCCTTTTTTTGGTTATTCTTTCTCCTAGTTTCTAGGTTTCTTAGTATGTCTTTGTCTTGTATTATGTGTTTTTCTAAGTCCACTTACAATGAGACTATCTATGTGTTTGGAGTCAGCAAAATACTTTCTCTTCCATTAATTCAGTTTGATTTTGCTGTTCTCAAAATCCCTTTGAGGTAGGAAAAACAGATATTACTAGTCACATTGGAGATAAGGAAAGAAAAACTTAGAGAGATGGAGCTGGGACATGAATCCAAGAGGGTCTGACTGCAAATGAAGTTGTTTCTAGCAGTCTGCTACTTCCTCCTAAATAAGGGGTTGAACTGGACTGGAACCTGAGTTGAGGAAGAACTGAAAATGAGGAGGTTCTGTTCCCAAAGGGAACATGTTGGACACATGAGAACAATGATGTGGTTGTTCCTATAGGTAGGGAGAGATGGAGCAGAAAAAGACAGTGTTTATGGGATCAGGAGATGAGTGACTGGGGCAGTCATCGATAACACTGATGAAAGGTAGGTGAGAACAAGCGGGGCCCAATAGTAGGGTGAGGAAGGGAGGTGAACAGGTGGTAGCATCAGAGGACAAAGTGGAGGGTAGAGTTATATGCATGCAGGTATCATGTATGTTTGCATGCATGTGTGTATATGATGCCCATAATCTGAAAGTTTATAAATTCAGGTTGGACTGTGTGAGGAAATACTGAAGCACCAAGTATCGTTAACCTTGAACAACCCAAGGGTTAGACACACTGACACCCACCCAGTAAAAAATGTCTATGTGTAACTTCTGACTCCCCACAAAAATAGCCAACTGTTAACTGGAAGCTTTACTGATAACACAGTCAATTAATACTTATGTACCTGTTATATACATATATGTGTGTATATATATATATACACACATATATATATATTACTTATTGTTTTCTTACAATAAAGTAAGCTAGAGAAAGAAAAAAGTGATGAAATGTGAGAAAATCATCAGAAAAAGAAAATGCACTTACACTACTCTACTGTATTTGTCAACACCATAAGTTTATGTCATCTATTTACAAGAAAAACCCTTTAGTCTAAGAAAAATGGTATGCCATTGCAGGATTTCATGCCAGCATGACATTATCAGATTTGTATATCAAAACCATACCTCTGTTCACTGGGCACATAACAAACTAAAGGCAGATGAAAGCGGAAATGGAAAAACCAAGAAACTTCCAGGTCAGCTGAGAAAGGGTGGTAACTGGATTGTGGCAACAGCAATAAAGACCAAGTAAGCCCACATGGCTATATTTTGCAGGTCCCAGTGATCATTGGGACTTCCTGAGCGAATGAAGATGAAGATGAAAGAGTGGAATGTGTCAGGGATGACTACTAGGTAAGGGGATTATCGAGCAAGAAATTGAAAGATGAGCATGAGCTCCTTTTAAGATCTGTTTCATTTGGAATTTCTGAGGGCCATCTAAGAGGAGATGTCGAGCTGGCAACTGCAGGTATAGGTCCGGGTCTCGGCGTAGAGTCTGGTTTGAAGATGCAGACACGTGAGTCATCTGCCTGTGGGTGGTAATTTAAGCAGAGGCTGTAAATGAAATCAACTAAGGAGAGAGTATAGAGTGAGAAGAGATACATATCCTAAGATTGAGCACTGAGAAATTTTAATATCTAATGACGGGGTACTTTTATGCTTCCTCAGGATATACGCTCAGTAAAGTTTACTGAACTACTCTCATAAAAAAGGGTCAGAGGCACCTGTTGTTGTTGACTGAACCCCACAGAGATCTCAAACACCTATTAAGCACCACAGTGGATCCTGGCCTGAAACACGCCCCATCCAGCTTGGCACCAACCCAACCTTCCCCACAGAGATCTGCCATTGGGGCTGAACTTCGTTCAAGCCACACAGGTGCATTCACACATTGGCTTTCCATCCTTCCAGACTATAACCTGGACCACATGAAATTAGATCACTAGACTCCTGGTATTAGGATTTAAGATAACATTAGTTAAACACACATACACACACACACAATGTACATATCTAAAATGCACATTGGTATTTTATAAAACAAACTTGACCAAATCTCTGTGACTTAATCAAATATTTATGGAATGCCTTTGACCAGCCCTGTAGGGAAAAGGAGAGAAGCAAAAGACAATGTCTACTTCTAAGGAGCTCTCAGTCCATTTAGACAGACAAGATTAACAGCTGTGACACAAGTAAAGGGAGGCGAAAGGCCACATGAAGCAAGTGTATCTCTCAGAGCATAGGGCACGAAGGTCTATTAGAGTTCAGAGCAAAGAGCTCTAATTTACATTCACAGACTAAGACCTCTAAGAGACATGATGGAGTTTACTGCTCTCACACTACCACTATTCTTGCTTCTATGAGGAGCTGGACAGAAACCATATTTGACAAACATATCTCTAGGGGAAAAGGTTGCACAACCACCTGCAGAAACCAATTCAATCTCACATAATAGAATTTGAACTTCTTTTAAATGATTTAGGCCACTTGAGAGTTTTACAAGTCAGTTCCCAAATTAATTTAGCATTTATCTTCCAGACAGGCTATTACAGCTAACAATAAACTCCCGTTAAAGGAATTTAGATGAATGGAGCTGAGGGAAGGAGTTCCTCATTTCTCACCCTACTTGACTTTCCTCCAGCATTTAACACACTTGATCAACCCCTTCTACTCCCCAGCCAGCCCAGCACCACATTCATCTGATTCCCCTCCTACCTCTCTGACTACTCAGCCTCAAGCCCAGGTCTGGCACATAGCAGGCACTCAAGATGTATTTTTCAGTCTCTTTCCCAGTGACTCAGTTCCCATTTTCATCTGATACGTAAAGTGAGACCCACATACCCCACCCAAGTTTCCATTTGTAGCCATGCAGACTCTATTATACCTGCTCCTCATAAGTGAGTCCATCCACGTCCATGACTTCAGCTGCCACTTGTACACTGCCCTCTACAGCTTATATTTTCAACTTCCTAGAGGACCTCTCCTAGGTGTGTCGCAATAATTCACAGTCATTTTGTCCAGAAATGAACTCATTATCTTTCTCCTTAAAGTTATACTCACGCCTATCTTATGAACACAGATTTCCAGTCCCAACATCCCTTCAGTCACTGGGGCTAAAGTCTTCTATAGCATCTTCAGCCCTTTCCATTCCTGTACCCTCCTCTGGCATCCGATCATTGGTCAAATCATCTCAGTTTCCCCTCCTTGTTATCTTTGGTATCTATCTCCAACTCATCCTCACTGTCATGGTGTCTTCATTATTTACCACCGAGGTTACTACCTCAATAGCATTCCCTGTAGCAATCCATCTAATTTCTCTTTCACCTTGATATCCATCCTTAACATGCTGGGTTTTACATCTTTGTTGTCGCCAATAATTCAACTGTAATATGGCTATTAGAGCCCCAGGTATCATGTCTGCATTCAGGTCCAAAACTACACAGAAGTAGACAGCATTAACAATGCCTGCATATTTTCTTCAGGGAAGGAAAAAATTTCCCCTAGAAGCCCCCCAGGAGTCTTTTATCTATTGCCATTAGCCGTAATTGTGTCCGTGTCATGTGACCACCTTGATTTCCAAGGGAGACTAAGCATGTATTTGGACTTTCAAGCCTCTGTTGTAGAAACAGCCAACAAAGAGGGAGAAATGGATTGGAAATAGATGTTGGGATTCCCGGACCCCAGACTGCATCATTTCCTGTTTATTTCATTAATACTACAACCTTATGAGTGGGACGATTCTCTTCATTTTTAGCTTAAGGAAACTGGGGTCCAGAGAGGTTAGATGATTCACCCAAGGTCACAGCTAATCAATGGCAAAGCCACAGATAAAACTTTATTATTCCTATGGAGAGGTTGCCACACCTTTGCTGTGTGCAAGGAAGTCCTAGCTCGGGGAATATTCCAAACTCTAGGCAACTCAAGGCCCTCAGGAATCTGACCCCAGCTGCCCTTCCAGATTTATTTCTCGTCACATGCCTCCCACTCTTTGCCAATTATGCCAGATCATTGCAAACTGCCATTCTTTTGCTTGTACCGATCCTTCAACTTGGAATGACCTTCCTTGTTCACCCTTGCTCGCAAAACAACCCGCCTTGTTTGTAGGATTGAACTCTTCTGCACACTTCAAGATGCAGGTTAAATTCTGCTTTCTAGTTGAATCAGTACTTAATTGCAACAGTTGTAAGTATTCATTATTTCTTCCAGAAGCCTCAAGCTCTATTTTAGTAGTTTCTTTTAATCTATCATGATAGTACCTCCCATTCCTATCTGCCTCCATCAAAGCTCTGCGAGGGCTTCTTGTCTTAGTCATCTCTATGCCCATGCCCCAAGGACATGGTATGGCACCAGGTAGAGAGAACGCAACCAACAAACATTTTCCCTGTAGCAACTTTGTTGACATGTACTTCATATTTCATACAATCCACTGAAGTATATAAATCAAAATTTTTTTATATTCATAGAATTCTACAACAATCATCGCATTCAGTTTTATAATGTTTCCATCACCTCAAAAAAGTCTCCTATCCTTTAGCTATCACCCCACAATTCTCCATCTCCCCCAACCTCGAGTCCTAAACAACCACTAATCTACTTTTTATCTCTATAGATTTTTCTATTCTGGACATTTAATATAAATATAATCATATCATATGGGATCTTGTGTATCTGGATTTAGCATGTTTTCAGGGTTCATCCGTATTGTAGCAGGTATCAGTACTCTATTCCTTTTAATGATCAAATAATATTCCATTATGTGGGTATGCCATGTTATATTTTATCCATTCATCATTTGTTGGACATTTGGGTTGCTTCTTTTGGGTATTGTGAATAATGCTACTATGAAGAGTGGTGTAAAAACTTCTTATTGAGACCCTGCTTTCAATGATTTATATTCAGTAGAATTGCTGAGTCGTGTAGTAACTGAATATTCCACTGTTTGAAGAACTACCAGTCTGTTTTCCAAAGTAACTACATTATGTTACATTTTCACTGGAAATGTATGAGGGCTTCTTTTTGTCAAACTTTTTGGTGATAGAAATCCACATGGGTGTGAAGTAGTATCCAGTTCTGGTTTTGATTCCACTTTCCCTGATAACTAATGATGTTGAATATTATTGTGTATGCTTGTTTGACCGCCTGTATACATTTGAGAAAATGTTCCACTTCTTCGTGCTTTTCTAAATAGAGTTGCTTATTTTCTCATTATTGAGTAGTGATAGTTCGTTGTATATTATAAATACAATTCCTTTGTCAGATTTATGATTTGCAAATATTGACTAGCAAGGCATCCTGGGATTGCTATTTAAATTTTTTATGGTTCCTAGTGAAAGGTAACGTTCCAGCAATGATTTTTTTCTTAAGTGGTCATCTATAAATCTTAGTCCTTGACACTTTCAAATTTCTGTCGATCTCCTAACATTTTCTCCCCTATTTTCCATATCACTGACATATGTGACCAATAACCTCTGCCTATTTTAATAATACTTTTAAAAGGCAGAAGGTAGGCTCACATAAAACCAAACCCTGGGCACACCCTAGTGGATTAGTGGTTCAGTCCACTGCCTGCAGCTGGCATAGTCCACATCCATGCCAAGGTCCCGGATTCACGTCCTGGGGCTGGGAGAACAATCAAGATGAACAACTAAAATAATATAAAATAAAGTGTTTCTTCCTCCTTTCTATTCTAGCCTGCTTGTCTGCTCATTTTCATTGCTGCCTGCACCTTCCTGTAAGAAAAAAAAAAAGCCAATGCTGGAATGACAGGCCATAGTCAGCTTTGGAGGAGTGACCTCATATCTGCTGGCGCAGACAGCAGTCTCTCGATCATAAGAAAAGCAGGGGATTGTAGTGGACATTGCAACCAGAAAGTGAACCGTGGTGACTCTGCTACAAATGAAAAATAAAGTGGAAGTGCTCAGGCTGACAAAGGCCTGGTGGCAGTTGAAGCGAGGCGTTGAGAGCTGTCACTGAGTCACCTCGGCACCAGTTGATTAGACGCCCCACCACCATCCCGGAGCATCACACCACAACCTCTGGCTACTGATAATCACGCATGTGCCACAGAGACACTAGCTAAAGCTAACTGAAAAATGACCATAAAAGCTGCAGCAATTTCCATGGGTTCAGTCACTTAGACTCCTATGACGCGACACACACGAGCCATGTCCGCTAGCATCTTTGGGACCTTTCACTGAGACTCAAAGCTGGAAACTTCCCGTCTTAAGCTGTGCGCTCCCAGCTAGTGACCTTGTCTCCCTGAGATCACACCCTGGACGGCTGAGTGAGGTGGCTTAGTTCTGTCAGTGGTGTATGTGGAAGCGTGCCTGACCAGTGCTGTTTTACTGAGCATTTGTTAAAGACTACATAACTTGTAATTATGGATTATGTGCCACTGATTACGACAAGGATGCTTATACAAATTGCTAAATTCATGGATTTCTGTGTAATTGATCATTAATATCTTTTCCCACTTAGTGCGGTTCGCATGCAAAATCTGTTGTCTGGATGTTTCTACAATTATAGCTGCTGTGCCAATCCCTAGGTGGCATTCCAGGTCAAAGTGACAGTAAGGAGCAGACACTAGACTTAACACGATGTCTTTGGAGGACTTCGTCTCATAGGGGAAATGCACGGTGGTTTACTCTGTTCATTAAGCTTTGTAATTCTTTTCTGGGAGAGTGAGACAAAGACAGAATCAATACTCATAAAACCTAGGTATCAGGCCTGACTCAGTGTCAGCTCAGTCTTAGCTATACTATAACTGACAAGTCTCTCTGCTTTGATTTCCATGTCTTTACAAGGGAAATGCTGATTATACTTATATCAAATTCAGTTGTGTACTGGAGTAAATAGACGAATGGCTTATCAGTGTGATAAGCTCTCTGTCTGTATTAAAAATTCTATAGGACTCACTCATTCCCTCTTCTCCCACGATTTCCATCTTGAGTCAGGTTTAAAAGTATACAACCCAACCAAAAATAGCCTATTGTATTTAACAGCAAGTGAATTACTTTCCTATAGCAGAAGGGAGAGGGTGAATAGCATAAATGGAAAGGATGAGAAATGAGGTTTCAATGTAGAGCCAAATGATAAACTTGGAGGGACATGCTAAGGACTCTAAATATTATCTTGTCAAAAATGAGAAGCCACGGAGGAGTTTAGAGCAGAAGAGTGCTGGACTATCTTTGTGTTGAGAAAGGTCACCCTCATGGCTATATGGGGGGTGCGCTGGGGGAAAGAGACACAGAGAACAGACAGCTGGGAACTGGCTATTTGATCTCACCTAAACTAAGATAGTGGTAATGATTGTGGAAAGAAGACAAATTTGGATGATATTTATGATGCATGAAGAGGACTTCGTGTTTGAGTCAATGTGGTGGGAACTGAAGGGGGAAGAGTAAAAGATTCTAAGAGAAATGAGTGAATTATAGAATCAGTAACAAGAGGGAATATAGTTTGAGAAAATATAATTTTGTCAGGGACACGCTGAGTTCGAAGGGCCCACAGCTCATTCATTTAAAAAACCTAGAAAGTCTTTAACAGTTAGGATTGAAAAGAGAGGGCAAGAGATCTGAATTGGATTTCATCACAGGTACACAAAATGATAACTGGAGCCAGGAAGGCAGGTAAGACAGCTTAGCGAGACAACAGAGTGAGAAAACTCTATCCTGACTAAGCCCTGAGGAACGAAAGTTTGCAAAGGGCAGAGAAGGGAGAAGAAGCATGAGGAACGGAGTAAAAACAGCATCAGGGATGGGGAAGCCTGTTCAAGATGTGAGTTTTAAGAAGCCGGGGCGGGGCGGGGCGGTGGGGCAGGCATTCAAAAGAACAAACTGGAACAAACCAAGAGTCGGGGTAGGATGAGAATGAAGAAAAAAAATTCTGGAGTTAGCCATTAAAAGACTGCTTGCTCCAAGCCAAGTCTGAAACAATTTCAGTGGACGCTGAGAGAACTGGAGAGTGATTGAAGGCAATTATACAGAGAGCATGGCGATAAAATACTCATAGGGAGCTTGGTGAAAAGACTGAGCAAGAAGGTAGTTGTAAGAATAAAATGAGTTCAAGTGAGAAAATGTATGTGAAAGCTTTGTAAAATGTACAGTACAGTTATTAATTTGTTAAGCAAGGATGATTATCAAAAAAA